>BGNK01000058.1:290005-348765 GCA_003297005.1 Symbiodinium sp. clade A Y106
TGCACTTAGCTTTGAAAAGGGCTTTTGGATGCGTTTTTGGCTGTCTGAGTATCGGATTTGGGATCAGGGTTAAGGCTGCGGGGTTAGGGTTAGAGGTTAAGGGTCAAAGGGTTCAAGGGTTTGGGGGAGCCAAAAACGCAATTTCAGTTCCCGAAATTGCGTTTTTGATTGTTGGCGGCCTGAAAATGCCTCTTCTGCTTGGGTTCGAGGTTCAGTCTTAGGCTTACAAAGGCTAAGGGNGGGAGCCAAAAACGCAATTTCAGTTCCCGAAATTGCGTTTTTGATTGTTGGCGGCCTGAAAATGCCTCTTCTGCTTGGGTTCGAGGTTCAGTCTTAGGCTTACAAAGGCTAAGGGTTAGAGTTAAAGGCCAGGGTTCAGGGCGAGGGTCCAGGGTGAAGGGAGGGGGTTTTTGGGTTCCAGATTAGGGTTAAGGGTTAAAGGGTTCCAGGGCTTGGGGAGGCCAAAAACGCAATTTCGGTGCCTGAAATTGCGTTTTTGGCTCTTTCCGACCCTCCAAACGGCAAAGGGCTTGTAGAAGGCAAAAACGCAATTTCGGCACCGAAATTGCGTTTTTGGCTGTCTCAGTTTTGGGTTCGGGATTAGTGTTGGGCTTGGGGCTTGGGGAGGCCAAAAACGCAATTCCCGTGCACGAAACTGCGAGACTCGGCTTTGGGCTTAGGGTTAGGGCTGCAGGGTTTCGGGTTGGGGTTAGGGTTAGAGATTGAGGGTTAAAGGGCTAAGGGCTTGGGGAGGCCAAAAACGCAATTTCACTGCCCGAAATTGCGTTTGTGACTGTTTGCGGCCTGAAAAATGCATCTTCTGCTTGGGTTAGAGGTTGTCTTAGGCTTAAATTAAAGGCTAATAAAGGCTAAGGGTCAGGGTGAAGGGTGGGGGGGTTAAAGGGTTTCAGGGCTTGGGGAGGCCAAAAACGCAATTTCGGTGCCTGAAATTGCGTTTTTGGCTCTTTGCGACCCTGCAAACGGCAAAGGGCTTGTGGAAGGCAAAACGCAATTTCGTGCTCTTCAAAGCTACCAAAAAAAATGCACCGTTGAAGGGTCGCAGACAGGCAAAAACGCAATTTCGTGCACGGAAATTGCGTTTTTGCCCTCCCCAAGGCCTGTTTACCCTTAACCTAACCCCAACAACACTAATACCGAACCCGAAACTGGGACAGGCAAAAAACGCAATTTCGGTGCCTGAAATTGCGTTTTTGCCGTTTGGAGGGTCGCACAGAGCCAAAAACGCAATTTCAGGCACCGAAATTGCGTTTTTGGCCTCCCCAAGCCCTGGAACCCTTGAACCCTTAACCCTAATCCGGAACCCAAACAACCCTCACCCTTCACCCTGGACCCTCGCCCTGAACCCGGCCTTTAACCCTAACCCTTAGCCTTTAAGTTTAAGACTGAACCAACCTCTAACCCAAGCAGAAGAGGCATTTTCAGGCCGCAAACAATCGCAAACGCAATTTCGGGCACTGAAATTGCGTTTTTGGCNCCCAAGCAGAAGAGGCATTTTCAGGCCGCAAACAATCGCAAACGCAATTTCGGGCACTGAAATTGCGTTTTTGGCTCCCCCAAGCCCTTGAACCCTTTAACCCTTAACCTCTAACCCTACCTTAACCCTGATCCCAAATCCGATACTCAGACAGCCAAAAACGCATCCAGAAGCCCTTTTCAAAGCTTTGAAGGGTCGGAGACAGGCAAAAACGCAATTTCGGGCACGGAAATTGTGTNCCCTAACCCTTAGCCTTTAAGTTTAAGACTGAACCAACCTCTAACCCAAGCAGAAGAGGCATTTTCAGGCCGCAAACAATCGCAAACGCAATTTCGGGCACTGAAATTGCGTTTTTGGCCTCTCCAAGCCCTTGAACCCTTTAACCCTTAACCTCTAACCCTAACCCCGCAGCCTTAACCCTGATCCCAAATCCGATACTCAGACAGCCAAAAACGCATCCAGAAGCCCTTTTCAAAGCTTTNCCTTAACCCTGATCCCAAATCCGATACTCAGACAGCCAAAAACGCATCCAGAAGCCCTTTTCAAAGCTTTGAAGGGTCGGAGACAGGCAAAAACGCAATTTCGGG
Source organism: Symbiodinium sp. clade A Y106 (assembly GCA_003297005.1). NCBI lineage: Eukaryota > Dinophyceae > Suessiales > Symbiodiniaceae > Symbiodinium > Symbiodinium sp. clade A. The sequence continues at coordinate 292,088 of BGNK01000058.1, forward strand.
CACGGAAATTGTGTTTTAGGCCTCCCCAAGCCCTTTTTTAACCCTTAACCAACCCCAACCCCAGCCCGAAACCCCGAAGCCTTTTTTAACCCTAATCCTGAACCCCGTCCTGAGACAGCCAAAAACGCAATTTCCGTGCACGAAATTGCGTTTTTGCCTTCCACAAGCCCTTTGCCGTTTGCAGGGTCGCAAAGGCCAAAAACGCAATTTCAGGCACCGAAATTGCGTTTTTGGCCTCCCCAAGCCCTGAAACCCTTTAACCTCCCCACCCTTCACCCTGACCCTTAGCCTTTATTAGCCTTTAATTTAAGCCTAAGTTAAGGCTGCAGGGTTTCCGGTTGGGGTTGGGGTTTGAGGTTAAGGGTTATTAAAGGGTTCCAGGGCTTGGAGGCGAAAAACGCAATTTCGGTGCCTGAAATTGCGTTTTTGTTTGTTTGCGGCCTGGGTTTGCCTCTTCTGCTTGGGTTCGAGGTTCAGTCTTAGGCTTAAAAAGGCTAAGGGTTAGGGTTAAGGGCCAGGGTTCAGGGCGGGGGTCCGGGGTGAAGGGTGAGGGTTTTTGAGTTCCGGATTAGGGTTAAGGGTTAAGGGTTCCAGGGCCTGGGGAGGGCAAAAACGCAATTTCGGTGCCTGAAATTGCGTTTTTGGCTGTCCGCGACTTGCGGGTTGTGGTTCAGGGTCTAGGTTGGGGTTAGGGTTAAAGGTTAAGGGAAAGCAATCAAGCAACACATGCTCTTTCCCTCAGTGGATCAGCCTTCACGTAGCTCTGTCCTTTGCCAGCACCGAAAACGTTATGTTTGGGCTACACAAGGGTGGGTGGGGTGCATCCTCCCGTCATCTTAGCGACCTTTGCGCCGAGCTCATCATGGGGAAGAAGCAGGTGGGAATGCGACGGAGCAACACTATTGCATATCCTTCGTAATATTTGCTTGCTTCGGTCGCTTCGCTCTGTCTCCGTGAGGCGCACACCGCTCGGGTCGCGGGCCGTGGTTCGACATCGTCATCCTCGTCGAGACAGGTTGCTTCGCAGAAATCCTTGCATGGCTTCTACTCACCACGCAGTGTGATTCAGGGCAAGAAACTTCGCGGAGTTGCCATCAAGAAGGAAGCCGGCATCGAGGAAGAGGCCGCGTTGAGAAACGGCATGTTTCCATGTCTTGCTCGTCCTTTCCCTTTTTTCCTCAGGAAGCCAAGCAGAAGCATCGGGTGAAGGCCGACAAGGTCCGGCAGAACACCCCGCGACCGCTTCGGTCGCTTTATTTCGTCTGTGTCAGGTTGATGCATCTGCTGCTGGCTGTGCAGCCGGAGATACGCATCTGGAGGCAAAGCAGCGGCATGATTGTAATCGAGAGGTACTGGATTTTGCAGCTGAAGGTTCCGGCCCGTGCGCTCGTGCCAGTGAAGAAGGCCAGATACGGAGCATGTGCCGGAGCAGAATATCATTTGTCACTGTCTTTCGTTGTTTGGAGGAGGCATCACAGCTGCAGTGTGGCATCCGCTCCAAGCAGCCGGTCCCAAAAAAACGGGCGACTAAGTACCGCCGTCACGTGGAGCGGGAAATCCAGGAGTACGGCAAGCTCAACAATTATCTGTCTATCCCGCGCCTGGGCTAAAGAATTCCATTCCCTCAGAGTTCCAGAATCGCATTCACTCCTGCGTCTCAGGGCCGCGAGGTGGCAGCGCATCATCCAGGGCATCTTGCCGCCGAGCATCACCATCACTCCTGATGGCCTCGAGGCCCTGCAGACGGCCACGGAGGCAGGTGGTCCGGCCGTGCAGTCGTGCAGTCATTGTCCTACGCAGCAGGACTTGGCCGTGCAGCTTCTTGCGACGTACGCGCCGGCTCCTCGAAAGGCAGCTCGAGATCGCCAGCTGATGGTGAGGGGGCGCATCCTGGAGCAGTGGCAGGTGCCGTAAGAGCATCACAGCACCGTGGCGGTGGCAGGGAAAAAGGAGCTCCTTGCGTGTGGGCCGCTGTGCAAACTGTCATTGCCTCCGCCGCCGCGAAGCGTTTGAAACCCTGGCACGGTGCCTTCTTCCTTCTGCTCAGGTCTGCCTCGCTGGCGGCCAGGCCTGTTGTTGTCACTATTGCAGCTCTTGAAATGGGAGCCTTCTGGCTCTTAGGGACCCAACAACTTCTTTAATCAGAATCTTTTGGCTTTTGACAGGCTATGGCCCGGGCTCCGATGGACCTCCACATTCGTATCCTGGAGCCGGTGGCTCTGGCTATCCTGTGGGCCTGCACAATCAAATCCTCGAGGCCAGCTTCACTTCAACTACAACCGCATCAACCTGCTGTGCCGACCTAGTCGTGAAAAACCTCGCATGCGCAGCCCGNACTTCAACTACAACCGCATCAACCTGCTGTGCCGACCTAGTCGTGAAAAACCTCGCATGCGCAGCCCGGAGGATTTCGGATAAGAAGGCTGCAGTCACGAGTGTGTGAAGCACGTGTGCCCAGGCGTCGCCTGCTAAGCCGGCCAACATGCTCAAAACTGTTGAGACGAGGCCAGAGGGCACTTTCAGGACGTAGGGTCTTTCCATCCTCATCTCCCATTTCTCTCTGAGACCAAATTANGGCTCTGGCTATCCTGTGGGCCTGCACAATCAAATCCTCGAGGCCAGCTTCACTTCAACTACAACCGCATCAACCTGCTGTGCCGACCTAGTCGTGAAAAACCTCGCATGCGCAGCCCGCAGGATTTCGGATAAGAAGGCTGCAGTCACGAGTGTGTGAAGCACGTGTGCTCAGGCGTCGCCTGCTAAGCCGGCCAACATGCTCAAAACTGTTGAGACGAGGCCAGAGGGCACTTTCAGNCAGGCGTCGCCTGCTAAGCCGGCCAACATGCTCAAAACTGTTGAGACGAGGCCAGAGGGCACTTTCAGGACGTAGGGTCTTTCCATCCTCATCTCCCATTTCTCTCTGAGACCAAATTAAATAGCAATGTCCACAAGCTCCGGTGCATAAAATCCTGGACTTTCAGAGTTGGCTTGGACTTTCAAAGACAGCTGCACATGCGTTTTGGCTTGCTGACCGTCTTCACGTACCCGCCGATGTATATATGTAGCCCGGCTCAAGCATCCTCGTTCATATAGACAGGATGACCCGACAGGTGATGCGAACGCCCAAGCAAGTCAGACTCCTGGGAGTCCATGGCAAAAGAGATGAAGATGCATCCTGCACGCTGCTGCTGGGCCCCCTTCGTGCTGGGAGTCGTTTTGGGAGCTTGCCGGGCTTGCCGCAAACGATGAGGGTGAGGGACATCCGCATCCTGCTGGCTGGCCCGACGTCTATGGAGAGCGATGCATCCGCGAGGTCTACGACGCATCCCAGCCTGACATCGCTCTTGCGCGACACAGAAGAAGTCCGACACTGCTGTGGTGACACTCGAGCCAAGGGCACGGTGAAAGGTGCATCAAATTAAAAGCTGCGTCAAACTATGCAGCAAATTAAATTCAAAGCCAGGCGTGAAATTATCCGGATCCCATCCGACCCCTCGCTAGCCGCTAGCCTGAAGGCGAAGACTACTCAGTGCCGTAGCCGGACGGACGAAGCTGGGACGCAAAAGCTGAGTGGAAAGCGTTTGCACGTTCTTTTGAAGTATGGAAAGCATGTCATTGCATGTGTGAGACTGCACACCTTGACCCAAACAGCTATGTTTGTTAAAGCTGCAGACCTTGACTTGTTTTAGTCTGACCAGGCCCCGTGGGACCAGCTGGAAGGCCTCAAGAGCCATCTCCGCCTGCCCGGGGCTTACAGCGCAATGTGCAGCCCGATGGTTCCTAGTCCGATGGACTTATTCTGGAATGATATCAATATCGGGGTCTTTGGATAAACAAAATAAGGCCGATGGACCTCTGCAATCATATCGTGCAGCCCGGTGGCGGTGGGGGTCCGATGGATCTCTGCCATCCCATGATGGCGCCGACGGCTCTTGGACCCCGATAAACCTCTAATGACATGGTGGAGCCCACGGCTCTTGGGTCCGACCGTGTTGAATGACATCTTGGAGCCGATGGCTCTTGGGGTCCGATGAACCTCTTGAATTACATGGTGGAGCCCAGGCCTCTTGTTGTCAAAAATGCACCTCTTGAAATGGGAGCCGATGGCTCCTAGGGACCCAACAACATTTTGGCCTTTGACAGGCGATGGCCCTTGGGGTCCGATGGACCTCACATCGTATCCTGGAGCCGGTGGCTCTGGGTGTCCGATGGGCCTGCACAATGAAACCCTGGACTTCAACTACAACCAGCATGCGCAGCCCCAAGGAGTTTTCTCTGCTGCAGTCCGTCACAGGACCGAAACCGATCTCGAACCCCACCCCCCTGACTGAGGAAGGGAGGGGACATGCTGTTGGAAATATGTGGCTGTTGGCGATTGTCAGACCCTGTGGCTGCCCTATCATAGCTCAAACTGCCATGTAAATCTCGGCGGAAGCCGCCATCCCTTTGTCAGCAGTGCTCCCTGGATGCACAGGGCTGTCGATTCCTGGGCAGCTTCTAAATTAGGATGTATATTCACCAAATTAAAAAGTGGCCGGAACTTCAACTTGAAGGGCGGCAGCGATAGCCAGAGCCAGCTGGGGGCAAACGATGGATGAAACCCTTGAAGCTAAATCGGAAATCCTTTGATCGAAATGTAAAGCTGCCCCGGCCCTTGAGGAAAATCATGACGACTCCATCTTCTTACTTCAAGTCCTTCCAAGGCAGGGCTAGATTGGATTGTTGTTCCAGGGCAGCCGCTCGGACGTTCCAGATTGGTTCATGAGCACTGCTGCTTGCGAAGTGTTTCGATTTCATGTTGNGGGCTAGATTGGATTGTTGTTCCAGGGCAGCCGCTCGGACGTTCCAGATTGGTTCATGAGCACTGCTGCTTGCGAAGTGTTTCGATTTCATGTTGGGGCGGGAGCGGAAAATGTTTTTTCAACTACCTTTGCTTAACACACTGCCGGAGCCGCATCATTTGCATTCAAGTCTGACCCCGAGCCTGCCCTGATTGCAGGTCATGCCTTGGGGCGGCNAGCCGCATCATTTGCATTCAAGTCTGACCCCGAGCCTGCCCTGATTGCAGGTCATGCCTTGGGGCGGCTATGCCAGCTATGGGCCGCCGTGGGGAACAAAACAACCAAAAAAGTATTGATTTTTTTCACCCTGCAAACATCAATGCCCAGTTAAAGGTGTTCTTCTTCTTTATAATGCTAGTATGCAGTATCCGAAACCCGGATTCTCATGATGAAGGCCTCTGGTTTCGACCCGAAGTCCTTGTGGGGCCTTCAGCCTTGCTTCCCTTTGATGGTTCATAGTAGTTCCCTTTTTTGGTTAACCAGTTTTATGGTTAGGATCATATAATATAGTTTTTGGTTAACCAAAAAAAGGAACTACAATGGAGACTATAGGTATAGTAGAAGCCAGAAAGTTGGAACATCAATATCCTCATGCCCTTAAGGTAGAGTGTAGGGGATCCTAGCACCAATCCTCCTAAAGCCATGTTCCAACTTTCTGGGGTTCACTGTAGGGTTTAAAAGGATGATTCAGGGCCCAGGGTCTGCAATTTCAGGTTTAGCGAGGAAACAGAGGTTGGGCGTGGTGCAGACGCCAGGGCTTCTTCAGACGTACCGTCACCGAGCAAGTCGAACCTCTAAAGGCCCAGCGGCCATCCATAGCTAGTTTCGTTCCAGTGCATCAGAACCCTAAACCCTAAACCCTCTAAACTCTAAACACTGCACCCTAAAGCCTGAGCCCACCCTCCCACAGGAATGCGGCTGCACAACTTGGAAGTGTTTGCTCGGAACACTGAGGCGAAGTTCTGAAACAGGGCGGATTCATGTTGTGTATTCTTATACATGTGGGCTTTATAGGGGTCTTCTGGGTTCAGGATTTGTAGTTTTAGAACTTCGGGCGTGGCGTGCATGGCTTAGGCTTTTAATCGAAAGCTGTGTCTTTTTTCTGATCTCTGTCAGAGGATGCGGTTGAATTGGGACATAGCAAGCGCGTTGACCCAGCGCAAGGTTCAAGAGTTTACGGCTTCCAAGCCATAAGCCCTAGACACTGAATGGGGGATTTTCCGAAACGGCGGACCGCGTAAAGTTAGAGACCTAAAATCAACCTAAATAGCAGTACCTCCTCTGTTGCAGCCCTCCCCACCCCTAATGCAAAAGCGACCTGAATTTGCGGAGCCATCCCTTGCTTGTTTCGGGCCAGTTCTCGCGCGTGGGGCCTATCCTAAGGTCTGATTAAACATGACGAAACCCAGCCTCCACCCTAATCTAGGGGCCTTAACAATTGCCAATACTATTTTGGGGTTTCCGTTCATAATTTCAGCAAGAAAAAAAATATATATATATATATATATACACCCGAATCCTATTCTAATTGTTTAGGCTCCTATAATAGCACCCTTATAGTAGCCCTTATATAGACCCCTTTAACGGAACCCTATTCTAATTATTAAGGCCCCTATCTTGTAGAACCCTTATAGTAGCCCTTGTGGAGCCCTTTACAGAGCCTTTTAAAGGAACCCTATTCTAATTATTTGGGGCCCCTATATAAAGCCCTTGTAAGTATAGATCCCTGTAAAGGAACCCTTTAAGGGAACCCTATTCTAATTATTATCCTTAAATTATTATTAGTTAATATTAATGAATATTAATGAATATTAATTATTATTAATAATTATTAATTAATATTAATTATTATTAATTATTAGTAATTATTGTTACTTATTATTACTTATTATTAATTATTATTAATCATTATTAATTATTATTAATTATTAAGGCCCCTCTGAGTTTCTCCTCGCTGCCCAGGGCGAGCTCCTTTCACTGCGGGATTCGCTGGAAGGTGCCGGCTTTTGCTGGGTTCTTCTTAAGGGATTTTATTTACGTTACCATAATTGAGGGCTCCTTTAAGGGATCTATAAAGGTTACTTTAAGGGTTCTAGAAGGGTTTAGGGGTTAAGGGAGCTAATTTAAGTTACCAGAATAGGGACACCATACTATTCACTATAGATCCCCATTGTGGTAACTGAAATTAAATTCCTTAACAAGAAACCCGTTTGGGGGGTGCGGGTAGGGTAAGACAAGAGTCTGTAAGCCAGGGTTGATCCTTAAAGCCCAAACTCAGACCCCTACGCTTGATGAACCGCTGAGCCTGGAACTCTGGAATCCCAAAGCCGAATGAATGACGTAATCCCCAGGCCTTAACACCGAAACGTTGGGGTTTCACGGTCAAGAGGTCGCTGTGCTCGGGCTTTGAGACTTGACGGAGCCCAGGTAAAACTAAACGCCGTAGCTCTCCGGACCCCTTCGAAAGTCATACCCAGAGAGCTCAATACTCCATAATTAAGGAGTATGGCTTAAATTATATAGGGCTTCATATCATGATTTAAGCTATATTCCTTAATTAAGGGGTATTGGGCTCTCTGGGTAGCTGTCTAACGTAAGGGTGTAGGGTTTAGGGCCAGCTTAAGGTTCAGCAACTTGGGAACCTCGGAAGGGGCCCCAGGGCAGGAATTTAGGAGTTTGCACTGCGACAGTGGTTGCCATCCGGACCCCTGGCATTGTGAATCTGATGCTGTTCTAATGATATAAAGCCCCCGAGATTTCCTGTCCCACCCATGATCCTTGAGCCGCTTACGTCCTAACTGCTCAATGCCTACTGCTTCAACCCGCCATCCATCCTACCAACATAAACCCCACAGTGAGAAATACCTGTGAGTTCAGTATTTTTTCAGACTGTTTGCTTGATTTCGAGAGGTTTCTGAAACGCCTGCAGTGCTAAGTGCAGTTTCTCGGAGCCCTACAAACCCTGAATCCTTGACTCTAGAGCTCTTCACCCCATAAAACCTCACCCGACCTCGACACTGTCTGCTTCAGTCGTGAGCGATGGGAAGGGGCCGGAGTTTTGTCTAAGGCTCTGTATGTCAAACCAGGCCATAGACCACCTGGCTACAGTGGGAGCCAGGGGTTGGGTTAGCAATGTTTGAATGCTGGTACTACATAATAAGTCTCTCTGGTTGTATGCGAGATATCTCTTCCGCAGTGCGGTACTGACATAACACGTGGCAAAGCTCCCTCGCAACACGTTCATTCGTAAACCACACACCCGAAGATCCTTTGTCCGAATAACTAGCCCTAATCCCCGAACCCTAAACCCAGCTAAAGCACGTACCCTGGTAGGCAGTCGTGTTCTGCGACCGGCCTACGAGGCAGCGTGTCAAAGAGAGAAGGGATGTCTTCTTGGTCTCTGGGGTTAGGGTTTAGGCAAAGGCTTGTGGAGTTTTACAACAGCATGTGACCCCGGAAGACCAACCCTAAGTCATTCCACTGCACGCGAGGAATCTGCTGCAGTACGATGACCACACTATCATCCCTAAACCGTAAACCCCTAGGCATAAGTCCGACCACCAATCTGCGGTGGGGGAGGTGGTGTTTGTTGTTTTCGATCTCGGGCTGCTACTATATCAAGAGCGTCTTCCTTTCTAGACATGACAGCCGTTGCTTGGACGAGAAGTTGGTATTCATGGAGTGCACAAACTCCAAACCCCACAGTAGACTACATATTTGGCCCAAAACCCGCTCAACTCTAAACCCCCAAAGCCCTAAACCTCTAAACCCCTAAACCCCTGAACCCCCAAAACCCTAAACCTCTAAACCTCTAAACCCCTAAACCCCTGAACCCCTAAACCCAAATATCCCTGAATCCCTAAACCCTTAAAATCTTTCAAATCCTTAAATCCCCTAAACCCCCAGAACCCTCGGGAGGATCCAAAAAGTAGATCCCTTAAGGGGGTTCCTATAAAGTACCCTTTAGTAGCTAGGGTCCCAAATTAGGGGATCTACTTTTTAGATCCTCCCGGGGGTCNCCCCCAGAACCCTCGGGAGGATCCAAAAAGTAGATCCCTTAAGGGGGTTCCTATAAAGTACCCTTTAGTAGCTAGGGTCCCAAATTAGGGGATCTACTTTTTAGATCCTCCCGGGGGTCTGGGCCCCTAAACACCTTCGCCTTGAGCCCTAAACCTTTTTGCTGTGCAGGTGGAATCTGCTCCGGGTCTTCCCGATCGACGGCCAGAGAGGCAGAGATGTGGGGGTTTGGGTAATATAGTAGAGTATAGTATAAGATAGTATACTGTAGTATAGTAGAGTATAGTATAGGATAGTAGAGTATAGTATCGTAAAGTGTAGTATAGGATAGTCTAGTATAGTATAACATAGCATAGTGTAATAGACTAGGGCAGTGTCAGCTCAGCATCAATGATATGAACTCTGACATATCATGACATAGCATGCACGTCTTCCTACTTCGGGTACCACGGTGTAGGAGTTGTACAGCAGCCTTCCTGGGGGGAACGACAGCGTGAAGCTTGTAAACCAAGAGATCACGATGGCGTTCGGGGTCTGAGGGTGTAGGGTGATACATGACGTCACCCAGGAATCTGGTGGTAATCAGCCCTAAAGCTCAACGGAGCTTGATACATTCCGCCGTCATCCTTATCATCGGCGTCATCATCATCTTAATCGCCAACACCAACACCACCACCGTACTGCTCGTCGTCACCACCATGGCTTCCTTTGTTGTCATCACGGCCTTGAGGCTTAGAGGGGTTCAGAGGAGGAAAATTGCCAATGCAGGATTTAGGGCGTAGCCTTCAAAGGGGGCGTTGTAGGTAATACCAGAGGCAACTTTCGGCAGAACTCTGCTTGCCAAGATACCCATTTTGCATCCTGAACCTTACTTACCTGGAAGCCTACAAACTCGCCAGTCAGCGCCCCATAATTGGAGCGTGTGACCCTTAAAATAGCAGGCAACTGGACTAAACTCACCTTGCATGTTTCAACAGCCGCAGGCTCGTGCTGGTGAAGGGGCTCCTCCTCTCCATGCGCACCGTTCCCGCCCAGGTGCGGCAGACATCTTCCTGTATCTTAGGGGTGCGAGGGGTGAGTTTAGGTCTTGGTTTCAGGTTAGTTCTTATTACATACTGGTACTGATATTGGTGTTATAACCGTTGCTTCTTTTAGTTGCTGCGTCTCAACAAATGTGTAAAATGTATGCTGCAATCTACCATAGTACAAGGTGGCTAATTTTGTCTGGGCCAGACTAGGTCAGGGCTTGGGTCTGGGCTGCAAGGTTGTTGAGTTTGGTTTGCGTTTTCGGCATTTGCAGGCTGCAGGCCCAGTTGAGGGTTTAGGGTTCAAGTTGATGGAGTGTGGCGCGAATGCAATCTATGGGCTTCTAGTGGCTCAATTGTATGGAGTAGGCATATGCGTTCTGTGGGCTCCTCACTCCGGGCCAAAAAACCTGAAAGCCCAACTTAGGATGAAGTCGAGGTGACTCGTAGGTTTTGGCAACCTTGCCTCGTGCCATCCTGAGCCAATAGCTCAGAACCGAATATCCGGGTGGGTTCAGGGCTGTAGTATAATGGGACGGACGTTGCTTCAGAGAAGCTAGCTCTCATAGTTCCCCGGCCTCATGCGGATGAGGCTTCCACCTGCTCCGCTGCGCCAGGCATTTGCACTTCCTCCGGTTTACATAAACTTCAATTGTAGGTTTCCTCAATCCCCTTACGGTAGCAGTCCCTACCCGGAGTCCCAATATGTTTCCACGTGCCACTTGTGAAAATTGCTACTGTAACGAGGTTTTACTGAAATAAAGAGCAGTACCCAGAGAACCCAATACCCCTTAAGTAAGGAATATACCTTAAATCATAGTATTAAGCCCCATATAATTTAAGGTATATTCCCTAATCAAGGGGTATTGGGATCTCTGGGTACAGCAGCCTCGACAGCTCGTAAGAACTTGCGGGACCTTTCGATCTTCGACTTTGGGTTCTCGGGCATTGTGGGACGGCTGAAAGGTAGAAAGGGAGGTGGTAGGGTTTGGGCTTTAGGGTTTAGGGTCCAGGGTTCCGGCGGCCGTTCGGAGGCTTCGCGATTCGGGGTTTCGGGCATAGTACTTGTATGACCGGGGCAAGTATACTGAAAAAGTGGCGCACCAGCCATGAACCCCAGACCAACTGGAAACGGAAAGCAGTTGTGATTCTTCCGGTCCCTGTCATACTCATGGAATGCAGAGAAACCATGAACACATTGTTCATTTGAGAAGGCAGCCGTAAGAATCTGTCCTCCTCGAGCGCTATCAAGAATGCCCAAAAGCTCCCACCTTCGTCAGAGCACTTGTCAAAGACCCCCTTTTCAGATTACCTCAGAATATTCCTTCTTTAATGGATTTTGGATTCTTTGCGTGTTTCCGTAGACAGACTGTATGCAGGGTTTAGGGTTTAGGGTTTTATTACTTAGCCCCAACCTTAAACCCGACTTACTCATTTTGAGGCGCCTTCTTTCGGCCTTTGGTCCTCAACTGCAAGCCCGGTTTGCTGTTCAGGGGTTATAGGGTTAGCCCTAAACCCTAAACGCCCCCAAAAAACCCTAGGGCATCTAAGGCAATCTATTGCAGCTTTCGATCTTTTTGCTAGCTCCAGGCCTGGAGTATGGTCTTCGAGAGTTTGCAGGAGGCTTCTGAAGATAGGGGCTTGCGGTTCAGTCACCGCGGCCAACACAACGGTCCAGGGAAAGGCGAAAGCAAGGGTGCCATACCCGAAGCCCGAGTTTGCAGCATTGCGATGACCGGCTCGAAGACTGGCTTGCCACACGAAAGCAGAAAGTCCGTCACTCCTGTCTTCCACGCTGACCCTGCACGTCCTAAACCCCCAAAACCCTAAACCCCTAAAGCCCTAAACCCCAAAACCCCCACCCTAAACCTGTCAAGTGCATGTCTGCAAACGTGCACTACAATACCCACCGCTCTCAAGCAGTCTTAAGTTTGCCGATCACCTGAGCCTCCTAGCACCCAGAGACTCCGAAACCATTTAATTAAGGAATATACCTTAACGCCTATTAGCGGTTTTACTATAATGTAAGGTATATTCCTTAGAAAAGGAAGGTCTGGCTATGATGTACCTTAATTAAGGAATATACCTTAAATCCTATTAGGGGTTTTACTATAATGTAAGGTATATTCCTTAAAAAAGGAAGGGCTGGCTATGATGTACGTCACACTCTCGTCTTGCTTTGTCGCAGGCACTCGTGTGACTGCGTGGAAGCTCCAGACCGGCGTGCCTTGGCAGCAAGACGCAGCGGAATCCCAATGTGGGAGTTTCCCAAAATTAGGGGTACCTTATTTTGGGATCCTTATAATAAGGATCCTACTATTTAGGGTACTATGTTAGGGTCCCCTATCTTCGGAAACTCCCATATTCTATGCTGATCACCGTTTGAGGAGTTTTGCATTTAAGGGTTTAGAGTTTAGGGCAAAACTTTAGGGCGTATAAGCAAGGTTGAGTTGAGGTACAACTCTTATAGTCTGCACGGTTCAAGGTTGGGCGCTAGTCTACTTCTGCAGTAGCTGTTACGAACGGCTCGTCCCGATCTCACTGGGTAAGCTCTGCAGCCCCGTAACCAACACACACCCCCCCGAAACGCTATGCGACTAGGTCTCCTTTGCTCACTTCTTTCGATTCTGGGCCTCCTCATGCGCCTTAGGCCCCTAGGAATCCTTTAAAGGTTCCTTCAAGGGTTACTACCTGGGTTACTATAAGGGTTCCTTTAAGGGTTACTACCTGGGTTACTATAAGGGTTCTATAGCGTTTAGGGTTTAAGGGTCCTGTGCTACCACTCGGACCATCTGCTCTCGGCTTCGGCGACGTCGGGCCCGTCGTCCTCCTCTGTCCTAAGGGTGCCTTCTCCACAGCTTTCCTGTAGGCTCGCCTTAGGGTTTTGGGTTTGGGGGGCGCCCAGAATCTGTCATAGTAGGATACAAGAGCAGGAAGCCGTCGTACGACTCCCAAAAAGGAAGAAGCTTGGACGCGCTAAGCGCGAAAAACCTCCAAGCAAGCTCCACTTGGAGATCCCGAAACCTGAAGCCATTGAATCTGTCAGTGCGCAAGGAAGGAACTCATCATCCCAAAAATTCCCATGCAAAAGGACGAACATCTCACGCCGAAGGGTTCAGGCAGCTCTCGCACGCTTAAACTGCCAAATTGGCAAATCGGCCTGTTTTCTCCGAATAGGGTCGGGGCTTATGACCTAACTCAACCCTCTCACTCGCGGTGGTACAGTAGCAGCAGTAGTCCTTTTTGTTGCTGAGCAGCCTGATCCTAGGAGAGGATGGAAGTGCTGCTGGGCCGTGCGATTGGTGAGGCTCTCTTGCACGGCTTTAGGACTTCAGAGTGGTGATTGTCATGATGCACGAAGCTGCATTTTGCTGAAAAGGCTGAAAACATGATGCGTCCTGATGGTGTTCACGCTGATGGTGTACGATAGCCACCATGATTTTGACGATGATGAGGCGACAGTGGTGATGGCTGTGAGCAAGGTGATCCGGGTGGTCATACGTACGGCGATGAGGTTGATGCTGATGACCGGTGCAGTGACCGAGATCCTGGTGATAACGATTCGGCCGCGTTGAAGAGAGCAGGAGAGGCAACGACAACCACATGTGTGGAAATGATTCATGTTGTCGCCAATGAATTCTCTCTCTCGCAGCGTGAACGTCCGAAGTCGATGGCAATTGATCAGCACTGCTCTCATTGCTGCCATCACCACTATTGTAACATTCAGTTGCCACCATCGTAACGACAGACTCAGTAGAAGCACTAGCAATACCACTAGTGCAGTTGTTGCCATCGTCGTCTTCGTGGTCGTCATCTCCGCCGTTGCTGTCGTCGTCACAGCAGCAGCAGCAGCAGCTGCAGGAGTATTACCATTGTTCTTCTTCTTGTGGTTAATACTAATTAGTGTTTTTACTACTATGGCAGTACATACAATAAGAACTGGTTTTGGTTTTTTACTTCTCCCAATGTTATGAGTAGCAGTACTAGGAGTAGTAGTAGTAGTAGTAGTAGTAGTAGTAGTGGTGGTGGTGGTGGTGGTGGTAGTAGTAGTAGCAGTAGCAGTAGCAGTAGCAGTAGCAATAGCAGTAGCAGAAGCAGAAGCACAAGCAGTAGCATTAGTAGTAGCAGTAGTAGTAGAAGCAGAAGAAGTAGCCTTTAAGTATGGCTAGGCTCGCACGCCCCCCGCTGTTGAAATCACAAGAACAAACACAACAGAACTCAGGCTGCGTGGGCTGCAATGACTATCATCAGGGACGGTTGTTAAGAGAATATTATTATCAATTTTCAACAATGGGAATAATACCAATAGAATGAAAACCAGTGACGATACCAGTAAAATATAGGGGCCGAAATCATCACCAGCACTATTGTGGTGGTTCCTTATTATTATAGTATAATGGGCCCCAAAACCCTATTCTAATTATTAAGGCTACTGTATTAGTAAGAATGACAGTTTGCAGAAACCCTCTTCAAGTCTTCTCGAGGATCCTGCGTCCAAGCTCGAAGGGCCCTGGCGGGGCCCTTATCCTCCTTCCGGTTCCGGGGGCTCTAGGTAGGCTGTGACTTTTAGCGGTGGGGGGCGGGTCGTTGCACCCGTCTCCTTCCCCTGCTTTCCCGACTTGTCCTCCTCTTCTAGCAGTTTTTGTCCGTCAGTGGTAAAGGTTTGCATCTTTACAGGATTTTCGAGATTTTGGGGGGTTTTGCAGGAGTTCTTTCCCTAAGTTCTTTGGGGACGCTAAGCTAAACCTTAACATCCTACTTCCACATCCCTAGACCCTAAACCCTTAAACCGTATTGACACGGTCTTGCCATTACTGACATTCCTCTAGGCTCCCATAGTACATGTACTGGACCCAAGACCACATTTCTAATTTTTGAAGTCCCCCTTGGTGGGATGGCAGCCCAGTGGTTTTGTTGCTTGCAGGGTGCGCAGGGAGAGGCTTCTTGTAGCAGTATGTATGGCTAAATTGAACATCCCTAATCTCGCTTCCTTCGCTAAGGTGTTTTTCGGGAGCTGTTTACTATGACGACACTATAATACATCCCAAAGCTCCAAATCTCTGCTCTTAAGGCACCTGCATGGCTCAGTGACAAAAGGGGATAAGGGGTGCGCAATTTTCGGACTCAGCCAGCCCAGCCAGCCTCAAAGGTGTACGCAAGTTTCCTTTGCACAAAACCCAGCCGAAACCCAAATACCCTAAACCCTAGTCCCCTAAATCCTTAAACCCTAAACTCTAAACCATAAACGAGCTGCGGGAGGCACCCAAAGCCTCACAGGGCACAAGCCCCCAAAAAAGGACGCTTCAGAGCGAGAGACACAGTTCAGTTTAGGGTTGGGGTTCCACAGTGGTTCCTTACAGGGCTCTTTTGAGGGGTTCCTTCAAGTGGCTCCTTTAAGAGTTACTGTAAGGGTTCACTACGAAAAGCTTGGGTTCACTACGAAAAGGTTTGAAACCTGGCAAAAGGAGGACTGTGCGGTCAAAGCTGTATGTCGACGCGTTTACTTCAAACGGTCCAAACCCTAAGTGCCAGTTTTGCATCTTGAATCTTGTAAGCCATAAAACTGGTCGCCCGAGGCCTCTGATCCGTGATCTATGCAACAGCACCTCGCCGGTGAGGCTGGCATTCTAGGCCTCGAAGCGTTTCGAGTTTATGTGTTGTTTGTTGCGGTCACGAAGGGTTTAGGGGCTTAGAACTTTGTGTTTTAAAGTTTCGGTGTTAAGCTGATCTGTTTATACGCGTTGGGAAGGCTGGACAGACCCCTAACTGGGGGCCTCTTCAGGCCTTCGTGTACAAAACTTCGCTATGCTCTTGCTGTCAGACTTAGGGAGGACGGCATTGAAGTTTTAGGGATCGCAGTTTCCACCCTGGCAGCATTGCCCTCGCTTTGAAGCTTCTTATGGAGACCCTGGGCCCACCCTGTGCCCGATATCTGTGAAAACGGAGGATGTGGGGTCCACGGAATCGAGCAGTTGCAATGTCCGGCCTCTAAGCCAACCCCAAATCCTTAGGTGCCAGAACTGCAAAATCCTGTGCAACGGTAAGTTCCCAGACTTTTTCCTCAAACCCTAAATCATCGAGACGTGGGATTTTATTCGTATGCCATGAAGATAAAACATGACTGTTTGGTTCTATGAACCACGCTACATATATCTCAAAATTGATTTAAAACATTGAAATCGTAAGATACACAAATTATCATAATCTTCAGATAGGTACGAATGATACTACGAGAAATGGAAATTGGAGATCTCGGGATTCTATATATGCTAAATTCAGCTGAATATACAAAATATTCAACAGAAGAAACATAGAATGTATTTTTTTGGTTTATTAAGATAGGTCTGTTGAGTTCAATACATGTTTCATATGACCTTTACAGGGAATGTAA
This sequence comes from Symbiodinium sp. clade A Y106, assembly GCA_003297005.1. NCBI lineage: Eukaryota > Dinophyceae > Suessiales > Symbiodiniaceae > Symbiodinium > Symbiodinium sp. clade A. Next base: position 308,362 of record BGNK01000058.1, read on the forward strand.
GATACAAATAGAATTGAGATTAGACTGAGATTAGAGTTATGGAATATAAATATATATATATGTATAATATACATATGAAGAGGTGTGTGTATATATATAACTCTACAACAATCTTTATTTACATATATATAGAGATATCTATATATATATATGGGAATATAGTGTTTAATCTATGAGAAGATTAAATGCAATTAAAGAAGATATTGTTTTATTATTATGTGTATATATATATGTTAACTAATAAGAATATACTGTTTTATTATTCGTATAATTTCATATTCTGTTTCAATATAATGGTATGATTGTTTACGATTTTCTCGGCTGGGAGGGGGGTTTTAATCTTCATATTTTATATATATTTATATGAGTTAGAGGTATTTCTTTCCATACATAAGATTAGTCTATGGGTCTATTTGTTGGGAAGGCGGCGTTATAGGATTTGTCGTTGGTTTATGTGATTTTTAATTTTTATTATTTATGGCTATTTATATCGAATTTAATTTTGAGAAATATTTGATTATTGAAAAATATATGAAGGCGTTAGATTTATATTTGAAACTATATTGAAATTTTTGTATTATTAATTACTAAAATATAATCTATTATTCGGATTAAAAAGAAATAGGGAGGTTTCTATTTTATAATAGAGATTTGAAAGAAAATTTAGATAAATTAAAAAATTGAAATAAGAAAAATAAATTAATTGAATGATTTAATATATATTAGTGGCGAGGGTAATCGTTCGCTTAAAACATTGATTTCTTGAACATATTAGAAAATACTCTTTCTCATCTCTATACATAAGAAATTTGATATTTATCGATACGTATTTATATTATGTCAGAGCTAACAATAGCAGCAATAATAGCTACAATAACACCCGCAACAACAAAAACGTCAACAACAGCCACAACCAAGGCCACAATCACAGCCAAAGCCTCAGCCACAGCAAGAATAATAATATCAATAATATCATCTGCAACAATAAATATCATAACGATAGCCATAACAACAACTACCAGTAGAATAGCAACTGCACTAACAATAACAACAACAACAGCAGCACTGCCACTATAACGACGGAACCGATGCAAATAGCACTTCAAAATACAGGAAATGCTGGAAAAACCGATGCAAACGTCCCCGAAACCCACGAAACGCCGACGGCACCGATGCGAAAGGCACTTCGAGTGCAAGAAATATGTAAAAAAACAATACAAACGGTATATCGGTTTGGTGCACGGAACTTACAACGACGACAATACCAGCAGCAGCAACAACAACAACAGCAACAACAACAACAGCAACAACAACAACAGCAACATCAACAACATCAACAACAACAACAGCAGTAACGGCAGCGGCAACAACAACAATAAAAATAATATCAATAATATTCACAATAATAATAGCACCAGCCTCAATAACAACTACTACTACAGCACCGCCAGCACAGCGACGGCACCGATACGAAAGGCTTTTCGAATAAGGAAATACCGAAAAATAATGCAAATGGCATGTCGGTTTTGCGTATTTATTTCATCTCGGAACCAAGAACAAACAACTGTAGCAGTAACAACAACAAAAACAGCAGCAACAACAACAACAACAGCAACAGCCACAGCAACAGCGAGAGCAACAGCAACAGTAGCAACAGCCACAGCTTCAACTACTACTAGAACAGCAGCTGCACCACCACCACCAACAACAGCAGCAGCAGCACTGCCACCACAACGATGGCAAGGGCACTTCGATTGTAGGAAATGTTAGAAACACCGATGCAAACGCCCCCTCAGACGCACGAAGTACGGATGGCCCCGATGCATAAGCCATTTCGAGTGCAGGAAATAGCGTAAAAATCCGATGCAGTAAACGCGGAGCCAACGACACTAACGCCAATAGTAGCAGCAACAGCAACTAACAGCAGCATCAGCAATAGCAACAACAGCAGCAGCAGCAACTGCAACGGCAGCAGCAATTACAACAGCAGCAACAACAACAACAGCAGCAACGACAAGAATAACATCAATAATAACATTAACATCAACAACATGAAGAAGAGCAACAACAACATCAACTACTACTACTATTACTACTACTACGACTACTACTACTACTACTACTACTACTACTACTACTCCTACTACTAGCAGCAGCAGCAGCAGCACCGCCACCACAACGATGGCACCGATACGAACGGCACTTCGAGGGTAGGAAACGCTGTAAAAACCAATGCAAATGATATATCGGTTTTGCGCGTTTACTTCATGTCAGAACCAAGAACAAACAATTGCAGCAATAACAGCAATAACAACAGCAGCAACAGCATCAGCAAGAGCAACAGCAGCAACAACCACAACTACAGCATTTTCAATAGCAACAGCAATAACAGCAATAACAACAACATCAACAACACTGAATATCACAACGACAACACAACCAACAACAATAACTGCTAGAACAATTACACCACCACCAACAACAACAGCAGCAGCAGCACTGCCACCACAACGACGGCACCGATGTAAAGGGCACTTCGAAAGTAGGAAACGTTGTAAAAAAACCGATATAAACGCCGCTGCAGACGCACGAAATACCGACGGCACCGATGCGAAAGGCACTCTGAGTGCAGGATCCCCCGTAAAAACCGATACAAACGGCATGTCGGTTGTGCGCGCTTTACGTCGTGTCGGGCCGCCAGCGAGCACAACAACAACAGCAGCGACAATAACAACAGCAGCAATATCAGCAACGGCAATAGCAACAGCAGCAACCGTAATAGCAACGGCAGCATCAACAACAATAACAACAACATCAACAACAACAACTTCAACAACAACAAACAACATCAAAATCAACGACAGCAACAACAGCCACAACAAAATCAACTACTACAACACCAGCTGCACCACGAACAACAACAGCAACAACCGCACCACCACCGACAACAACAACAATATCGACGGCCAAAAAAGCAAGGAACCAGCAAGCCTCAAACAGTGCGCAGACCCTGCGCACCCTGCAAACCTCACAGACCCATCGACATCGATTTCAACAACAACAACAACAATAACAACAATAACAACAAGAAAATCAGCCAACAACAAGAGCGACTATAGCAACAACAACAACAACAGGCACAGGAACAGGAGCAACAACAACAACAGCACTATACACATGGGCCACGCGGGTCAAGCGGTCAGCTCTCTGTGTCTCGCTTATGGCAGCCACCACCGCCCTAGGGGCTTGGTTGTGATGCCTAGTTCTAAAGCTTGACTTGTCTTTCTACGCGTGGGCCACACGGGCCGCTGGGGGGGTCTGTCTCTGTCTCTCTACGTCTCTCTCAGTCTCTGTCTGATTCTCTTTATCTCTCTCTCTCTCTCTGTCTCTCTCCATCTGCTTCTGTCGCTCTCTCTCTCTCTGTCTCTATCTGATTCTCTCTGTCTCTCTCTGTCTCTCTCTGTCTGTCTCCGTCTATCTATCGTTCTCTCTCTCTCTCTCTTTCTCTATCTCTCTCTCTCTCTATCTCTCGATCTCTCTATCTGCCTGTCTCGTTCTCTCTTTCTCTCTCTTTCTCTCTGTCTCTCTGCCTGCGTCTGTCTCTCTCTCCATCTATATTTATCTCCCTCTCTCTATCTCTATATTTGTATCTCTCTCTCCCTCTCCCTCTCTCTCTCTCTATTTCTCTCTATCTCTCTATCCCTCTATCTCTCTGTCTCTCTGTCGCTCTGCCACTCTATCTCTCTGCCGCTCTACTGTTCTGCCTCTCTACCGCTCTGCCGTTCTACCTCTCTACCTCTCTGCCTCTCTGCCTCTCTGCCTCTCTGCCACTCTATCTCTCTGCCGCTCTGCTGTTCTGCCTCTCTACCGCTCTGCCGTTCTACCTCTCTACCTCTCTGCCTCTCTGCCTCTCTGCCTCTCTGCCTCTCTGCCTCTCTACCTCTCTGCCTCTCTGCCTCTCTACCTCTCTACCTCTCTGTCTCTCTACCTCTCTACCTCTCTACCTCTCTGCCTCTCTGCCTCTCTGCCTCTCTACCCCTCTCTGCCTCTCTGTCTCTCTGCTTCCCTACTTCTCTGCCTCTCTGTCTCGTTACACCATCTCTTTATATCTCTATTTTTCTATATCTTTCTCACTATCTCTCTATCTCTTTTTTTCTCTATTCTCACCATTATCTCTCTATCTCTTTCTTTCTCTATTCTCACCACTATCTCTCTCTCTCTTTCTTTCTCTCTCTCTTTCTCATATTCTCTCTCTCTCTATGTAAGGGCCATGCGGACCTCTCTCGCCTTATTTTTCGTAAGGATATCGTCCTCAATTTTAGTTGGCATGGCAAGGTAAGCGTTGAAAGTTGAGTCCCATAAGAAGATAGGAATTAGTGAATATTTATTTCAGAATCTTGAGTTCTCAAAATGGTAGCTCTTGTTCGATCAGGAAAAGATAGATTCGTATCAGGAGATATTCGGAGCTAATTGGGGATACGTACTGCATTTGGCTCGGTATTTAATGCCTTGGGGCTTGGGCGCAATTCTGGGGCAGTGCTGGTGGGCCCAATTTAATTCTCGTAGCTGCACAATTTTCATTCGAGAATTGGCGCTTATTGCCAAGTCTTCAAATCCATCAAGCTGAATATTTATTGATTTCTAGCAAGAAGATGTGGAAACGTCGTCGAGAAGCGGCGGATGACGGGCGGTTGCGGGAATGGTGGGGACAATAATGCTGGCGTAATATATAATCAGAATCTTATGGATAATAATTATAATTCTTCATCAGATGATGGGAAATTCGGCAAGAAATTGAATTTTATCAGGAATTCAATTCTTATCTGAATCATAAATTATAAATTATAAATGCGTCATAATTTTCGATATTACCATATTCAAGCGATTTGGACCTTCTTGGCGGAGGAATTAAAAGAATTAAGAATTCAGCCATTATCGATACTATCATGATATAATAGTATACGTCCCAGCCGGTAGAGCCGCCCGGCTCGTCGCGACAGCCACGGCAAAAGCTCAAGCACGCCGATATCGATTATATCAATGCTCTTCACCAATTTTGGAAGTGATTCGGCACGCTTCGCCAAGATATATTTTCAAGAACAACCGTATCACGCAAAACTATAATGCTACTTGACGATTACAGAGAATTCTGCCCATATCAATACGACCATACGTGTCGATCCCAAATTCTTTGAATAATTTTCGGCCGCATTGAAAACACTCGTTCTAGCTAGGAGCCTATAGAGAATAAGTGCGGCGGAACTTCGGGATTTTATTATTAATATATATATATTGCGAACTAAATTTCTTAAATATCCTTTATATAATTATATCTTTGACTCCTATATAATCGAAATAATTATATTAAATATAATCCTTTCGGATATATATAATTAATCGAAAATAAGTATTTCATTATCAAATATCTTTCATATCTTATTAAACATATTAAATATTACCTATCTTCCATAAATCATAATAATTTAATAATGAAAAATTTTCGATTTATTCTCTTCTCTCTATATTCTCTCTGTTTGCTTTCCTCTCTCTCTCTCTCGGACAAAAACCCCCTCCCCACCGGGCTCCAAAGCCACGCACACATTTCATGACCGGCCATACGAGAGTAAAGAACGAAACTAAAATCATTCTCTCACTTCCTCTTCGCCTCCCTCCCTCTCTCTCGTTTCTTCTCTTTCTCGCCTCTCTCCCTCTCTCCATCTCTCCCTCTCTCCCTCTCCCCCCTCCCCTCTCCCCCTCTCCCTCTCTCCCCCTCTCCACCTCCCCACCTCTCCCACTTCAACACCAACATTCAAAACGAACAACAACAACACCAACACCAACACCAACACCAACACCAAACACCAAACACCAAACACCAAACACCAAACACCAAACACCAAACACCAAACACCAACACCAACACCACCAACACCACAACCAACACCACAACCAACACCCCAACCAACACCACAACCAACACCACCAACACCAACATCAACACCACCAACACCACCACCACCAACACCAACATCAACACCACCACCACCACTACCACCAGCACCAGCACCAGCACCAGCACCACTCTTCTAGGACACTAATGACCCTGACTATGAAGCTTNCCAAGCACCAAGCACCAAGCACCAAGCACCAAGCACCAGCACCAGCACCAGCACCAGCACCAGCACCAGCACCACCAACAACCACAACCAAAACCAAAACCAAAACCAAAACCAAAACCCACACAACCACAACAACGACCACAAGCACAAGCACAAGCACAACTGCAACAACGACAACAACAACGACAGCGACAACGACAACAAGAACGAACAACAGCAGCAGCTGCAGCTACTGCAGCAACAACAACAGCAACAGCGGCAACAACAGCAGCAACAACAACAATAACAACAACTGCAGCAGCAGCAACGACCCAAAACAGACCCCACAAACCCAGCAGCCGCAGACCCGAACCCGCGCGCGGACCCCAGTAGCCGCAAACCCAAACGCCGCAAAACCTGCCTCTAGCCTAGCCTAGGCTAGCTAGCTTTCGTTCCCCTAGCCCCGCCCCTCAAGTATGAATAAACATAAATTATAAAGGATTTCAAATTTTCGAAGCCCTTTCGCATATACGAGTTGAAGGGGCTGCAGACTCTCTAGTGCGAATTCGACGCCTCTTCGAATCTTTGGAAGGAGATGATACAGCCCCTTCATTTATTGAAGGCCTCCCTTGAGCATCTTATCTGGACGTTTTCGAGCGGCTTACCTAAAATTCGCTCATATCCTTGCCGGCTGCAAAAGCATAGCTTGTAAAAGTTTGAGGCAGGGAGCAATTAAAATTGCGTAGCAGGGCTTAGAAAAGCGTGAGATAGCGATAGATTGGTCGCTTAAGCTTCAGCGGGCCCGGGGCAGAGTGCTTCGACGGCCATTTAGATTGAAACTTGAGCCGGAGCAATTCTTGATTTTCAATATTCTGAAAGAAAGATCTAGTAATCAAATTATTAGCAACAGCTAGTAAAAAGATGGCAAACCATTGGAATCCTATCTATATATTTCGAAAACTAAAAAGTGAGAGGCCGTAACTTCAAATCTATAAGAAATGCTAAATATTAAGTATACTTCTAAACTGACCTAGTTAAGTATCAATAACTAATCAAATATCTAGGAGAAAAGAATCATCTGAAAAGATATAACAAATAATCAGACTAATACAGAAGCAGAAAATTATAAATACAGCGGGCATGCCGGGTGTTGCAGTCCTGGTCTGTGCGAGCAAAAGAGGGAGCCAGGACGGACTAGGCTTTAGCCATGCCGCCCTTTCGCGCAACGACATCCTGGCAGGTCCTTCGAAAACCGCCGGCAACGCGCGCTGCCAAATCCTGGGCTGTCTTGGAAACCAGCAAAACCAGCACCGATGGGATGAGCACTTATCCCATACACCTGGCCTACCAAGTTGCGAGTCGGGGATGTGTTTCGGAAATCACCCCCGGGCAAAAAGTTTCGACATGCAGCTTATAACATAGACATGTGCCGCGGAGAGGCGGAGAGCCCCAAGACCCGTTTTACGTGGCCAGCGTGGCGGAAGAATTACTTTCCGGGAATAAATTTATACTATTATATAGTTCCCGGCGGAGAGCTTGGCGGGGTTGCGGTAGGAGTCTACGGGGGAAAGGGGTGAACATGTGGTGATCTTTCAACTTCATGTTGTGTGGCAAACTTTCGTCCTGCGGTAGTATCTATAGAAGTGAATTTATAGAAAATATGATAAATGATAAACCTGGCTAATATGAACCTTCAGATAATCAGATTCTTTAATAATAAGAAATGTAAAATGAGAAATTATAACAAGATATATGCTATTTAAATATACTATATATATTCTCAAATTCAATCATAAATTTCAACTCCTAGATCCGAAATATATCGGTACCAAACTTCCCTAAAAATCAAAAGAATATATCCACGAGCCTTTTTCATTAGTAGAAGTAATTTCGATTAACATATAAATCATTGAAAACAAAAAATACGAAAATGTTATTCAATTCAAATCTAATAATAATGTCATAACTAACTAAGAATATCTAGAAGAATATATAATAATGAATATCGAAAATACAAAATTCTAATCATTCCAAACATAAAATCATTAGCTGCTCATAATTAATTATAATACCGAATATAATCCGTCAATCTATTTTTCATAAAAGAAAGAATACAAAGACAACAGTATTGTATTAAATACTCGAATTTATATAGAATGTAATTTTCAGAGTATCTAAATGCTTATAACCGAGAATAAATGATATAAAAAACTAAATTTCGACAAGACATCATATACCAAATATGATAGATTCCAAATTCCAATACATTATAAGCTATTTAGAAAGAGAAAATAAAATTATATATAGATTTTCATTTCAGGTATTTTGTTTTTCCATCAAACATCTATCATAGAATAGTACGAGATATATAGTATTTCAATTTTCGCTTAGAAAATAAAGAATCCAATAAATCAGTCAATAGTTAAATAATTACAACTAAATTATTAGACTCATCATCAATCAAAGAAATCGACCAACTAAATGAAACGATATTACCCAGAAAACAACCCGACACAACCCGAAATTAAGAAACAAACGATTCAGAATCTAGAACTACGATGATAGAAAATGTAATAAAATATCATGTGTATGTATATATATATATATATATTCGTTTTTTTGGGGCGGCAATAAAATGTTCAAGAAAGGCCTATAAATCGAAGCCATCGAATCGAATCGACTAAGAAGTAGAGCCGTACAAAGCCAGTAAATCTTATATATTTTCTAAAAATATTTAGTTTCGAATAAGAACAGATCACTAAACTTCGAACTGATCTATATATCGCAAAATTTGGTTTTGGAATTCGTATATAATCAATCTAAATTGATATCTTATTCAAATATATATATATATATATGTATGCAGATCTATACAGATTTTGAAATACAGAAATATGAATACTTGCTCTATGCCCGTCCATTTTATATTGCATATATATATATGGATATATGTATACATCAAGCTGGACCTGTCCCTTTGAATCCAGTCCAATCGCATGCTCTTCACCAATCTAGCCTGCGACCTGGGTGAATCCGGCTTTTGTTTGCTTGAAGGTTGTTCTACGTCGAAAAGACCTTGTTCAAACGAGGGGTCATTGCGTTGTTGGCACAGATTTTGCAACCACTACCATCCTGCACTCAGGACCCTGAACCTGTGCATCAGGCAGGTTGTAGGGCTGAGGTTTTGAGGTGTGCATCCCCGAAAGCAATACTTTTTGCATTCTGGGCGCTGTTTCGGGCCTAAGGCTGGGGTAAATAATCCACTGGAGTGGTGTATTGGACGTAGGGTTTCATGCCGAAGTGTTGTTCCCGATCGCGAAACATGCCCTCTGAATGCCCACTTAACTCTCGCTTCCGTGGCTCCCGTTCATCACAGCGTCAATCCTTGGGCCTCCAACTGAACCTAAGCCTGATTTGGGGCTTTCTAAAAAAATTTACCTGTATGGCTTTATGGCTTAACAGGGTTTTCAAATCATACAGAAGCGTTAACTCCTCCTCCAAAATCAACCCAGCAGCATGCAAACCCTGCCCCCATAATTTGCGGGTCAACTGTCGCTCTTTGGCCAGAGGGCCTGGCAGTCAAACGCAAACATCATCGAATCATCGCCCAAAATTTAACTGTTCGTCCGAAAGCTTAAGCCCTACACCGTCATTAGACCCCCCCTTCAATGAACAATAAAGATGACACGTGCCAGTTTGATCTTTCATCCCAAAACATCCACCGCCTCAGGGGCCTCGTAAACCTGTGGTCGTGGTGATCTTTGGCATTGGAAACGAGTTCCTGTTTTGACTGACTGCGAAACGGTGCACCCGTAACCCTGTTCTCCTGCGCCGATATAGGATTTAGGATTCAAGATTGGGATTAGCTAGCATGTAGGGTTTGCGATGTGGGTTCAACAAGCAAACCTTCAGTTTTAGATGCCAAACTTTTCGAAAGCGAATTGCAAGGTTTTCAACCCTTTTAAAACCAATCTGCAACAGTACATTTGTCAGTAGAACCTGACGTCCACAGGACACCGACTAAGTTTCCTGACTGTTGGAAACGAGCGCATCGATTCAGTTTACGGATTTGAAAAGTCCTAAAATTCCCTTGAAGCCCTTATTAAAAACACTACAGATCAGGAACTCCGAATTTTGCTGGAGACCGTGCATGGCCTTCAAAACCAGGCGAGTTCGCGAGCCTCCCGGGCCCCGCACCCATCAGCAGACCCAGCTCTTCGTTGGCCTTGGAAAGTTACTATAGGGGCCTTCATCGTTGACATACATTCTAGTATAATAACCAAAACTCTACGGGGACATTTTTGCCATGTACTCAAAGCTCTGTTATAAACTTAAACCCGAGAGTACGGTCTTATGGGGTCTTCTATAAGGCTGTGGTGAAAGTCTTGGAAATTCTTGTTATGATGTTTTGCCCGCAGCAGGCTATGGCACCGAAAATTCAAGATGTTATCCGATTCGCACGTGAAGGTCCTGTGATAAGGTCATTGCATGTGTGCTCAACGAAACGCCTTAGACTTGCAACTGGGGGCTTTGATTTCGTGCATGGATGACATGGTTGTATTGTTGTATCCTATTCAAGTCGTCGTTGCCGAAGAATCCGGGCAAACTGATCAGGCCCGGGCTCTTACTTCGTTGATCATTGTTTCACCGATGTGGTGTTTATTTGCAAGGAAGTTCATAGAAGTGGCCAGCAGGGATAATCGCAACGTCCTTACAACGGATTCTTCAGCTCAACTCCCTCTGAACGGAAACATCTCCAGCTTGGCTAGCAAAGGAGCTATCGCAACTGGTGGCATGAAGCTACAACTCCAAAACAAGGGAGCCCTGTTTAGGGCGATGCCCACTGAGCATTCCTCGGCGATGCGCGATGACTCTGCGAACTATGAGACTTTTTGCAAGACCGACTGTCTGCGAAGCAGGTGTCGCTGGGATTTCTACAGCTTGCTCGGAACATGTTTAACGAACACAACTGGGCACTAAGTCTCGTGGTCCATGTTCGGTCACAAGACTTCGTCAGTTTTGTGGCAAGCATGCTCTTGGCGCTGATATTGTCATCGGAAGCATGTGGCGTCGTCTAGTTTTTTTACCAAATGGGAACGGCAACAAAAACAAATCTAGGCCATTGCTCTGAACTCAGAAAACAGTGGCCCTTGATGCATACCTTGAATCTTTGCTACTTTCGCGAGAGTTCCTTGCTTGGAGTTTGTCGAACATCCAGAGTCTACCTGATGTCTAGGGAGTCTAGGATTACACTATGTAAGGGCCCTATAATCCTGCAACAGTTCCATCATTTGGCTCTTAAGAGGTTATGGTCCATCGGCAGTGAGATTCACATAAGATCGCAGGAATGGCCCGGCTCTGAGTGCTACGGGTCCCAAACCTCCTGAGTCTTAAAGGCACATGAACCAATCAAGGAGTACTACCTAAACCCTAAGCCCTAAACCCTTTACTTATTTACCGATGCTCAAAATCGTAGCGAAAGACTCGATGGGACCCATCTCGAAGGAAACAGCGAACAGCCCCGGAGAAGAAACGGAAACACGACGGAACTGTGCACTTGGAAGCATCCTAAACCCTAAAAGCCTCGACCAAACCCTATCGGACGGCCCTATACTCCTCGTGGGGCCACCAGGGCACTTCTGTAGTCCTTGCGTTGATGAGTAGCAAAAAGGAATCTCGAGTCAGAGAGACCAAGATACGAGCCTCAAGGCCGAAACCTGAAGGAAAAATACTAAAGAACCACCAAATTCCTACAATCTAAGCCTTTTTCTGCCTGACCCAAAATCCTAAGCGCTATGACACCTAAATTAAGAAGGGCCCGGAAGCAATAGTCGTGGGAGTCCTATCCTAAACTCTGCGGAGTCTTTGGACCAAACCTTCAGCTCTCACATTTAACGGCTCGGGGCGTATTGAGGCTTGCCCTCCGGCCAATAAACCCAAAACCCTCAAACCCTCTAGGATACGAGTGGCGTTCCGGCCGTACAGTCATTCAAAGATAAGCATCGAAATGCGTACTCATTCTTAATGTTTTGAATGGGGTTTCTATAGTTCCACAGGGGCTGCTACAAGCGTTTAGGGAATAGGGTCAATAGTTCGAACTATTAAGGTTTTGGGGTATACTATGCTCGGACGGTACTCAGGAACCAGAGGGATACTCACAGCAAGTATATTCCTGCCCACAATTTTATAGAACCTTTTGGATTTCACAGCTTTCCAACCGCCAACCTAAATCCGAAACTCCAGACTCCAATGTTCCGAGTTTAGGGTTTAGGACGATGGACCCTAAACCCAAAATTATTTTACTTCGAACATCCCCACTCTACCAGGTAGTCTCATGGTCGGGCACTCCAGGTAGTCTCACGGTAGTCTGTGGGGTTGGGCACTCACGATAGTCTGTGAAGTTGGGCACTCCGGGCAGTCCCACGGTAGTCTGGGAAGTTGGGCATTCCAGGAAGTCTCACGGGAGTCTGTGGGGTTGGGCACTCCAGGGAGTCTCACGGTAGTCTGTTGGGATTGGGCACTCCAGGGAGTCTCACGGCAGTCTGTGGGGTTGGGCACTCCAGGGAGTCTCACGGTAGTCTGTTGGGATTGGGCACTCCAGCCTCAGAGTGCCATCAGACACCCCAACCCGTGAGGTCCCAGTCTCACGGTAGTCTGTTGGGATTGGGCACTCCAGGGAGTCTCACGGTAGTCTGTGGGGTTGGGCACTCCAGGAATTCTCACAATAGCCTGTTGGGATTGTGCACTCCAGAGAGTCTCACGGTAGTCTGTGGGGTTGGGCACTCCAGGGAGTCTCGCGGTAGTCTGTTGGGATTGGGCACTCCAGGGAGTCCCACGGTAGTCTGTGGGGTTGGGCACTCCAGGGAGTCTCGCAGTAGTTTGTTGGGATTGGGCACCCCAGGGAGTCTCACGGTAGTCTGTGGGGTTGGGCACTCCAGGGAGTCTCGCGGTAGTCTGTTGGGATTGGGCACTCCAGGGAGTCTCACGGTAGTCTGTAGGGTTGGGCACTCCAGGAATTCTCCCGGTAGCCTGTTGGGATTGGGCACTCCAGGGAGTCTCACGGTAGTCTGTGGGGTTGGGCACTCCACGAGGTAGTCTCAGCGGGCGAGGAGTAATAGCTGCGCACCGAGGGTGGGAATAACACCTAAAGCTTACACCCTAAACTTCCGAAACCCCAGAGCCCGACCTGGAGCTTAACACGGGGGGCCTCAAGAAGCGGAAAAGGGTTTGTTGTATTTGGGGTCAGCTATTGTTAGTTATAGATGGACAGCAGGGAGATACCACTATCCAAATCTATATGTGTATATGTATATACACATGCATATCTGTATATATATATACATATATGCAGGCTTCAGATGTCTTGCCTCCTGGCTAGTTGGGGTTAAAACCCTCAGGGGGCGTGGGGGCTCAAGGGATGCACAAGCGTGAGGAGTAAACCTCTCCAGGCCTATTGCTCCTAGTCTAAAAGGCTTGGGGTTACTCTCAGGGTCACTGTAAAGGTTAGGTTAAGGATTACTCTTGGAGTTACTATGTGGGTTACTCTTTGTAAGCGCTGTAGCTTCAGGGCTGCTTGTTTTGACCCCGGAGCGGGGCCTCGCGGTAGCCGCGTGCGATCTGTCTAAGGTCCTCAGGGGTGCAGCAGTTTTAGGGTTGAGGGTCCCTGCATTTCTCGAATATTCTTGGAGGGCTTTCGGGGGAGCGAGTACTGCAAAAGCCTAAACGCTACGCACTCAGCTCACAGCAGGCTAACTATTGCACGGGAATCTACCTTCACCGTGCTGGAGACTGCTTCTGCTCTTCGCGAGCATGGCACCATGTCTCGTGGCTTGGTTGGCCCTTGGCTGTATTCGCACTCTACACAAATCCCAAGCCCTGTGAACTGCATGCCCTACAAAACAGGAGAAATCCAAAACCCCATAAGCCCCAAATCCATCGTTGACCCCCACGGAGGCCTCTTCTGAAGGCTCCAGATCTGGAGGTAGCAGCGCCGACTCGTTCAACCTGCGGGAGGTTGAGTTTCAGAGGGTCTAATGTAGAAGCCTCTAGGCTTGCTCTGATGCCAACGACTCGAAAGCGGTTGCATGGCTCTCCTACGAATTTTGCAAGCATCTCTGGCTAGAGAGGGCTTTGGAAGCCGATTACATGCTATGAGAAAGCTTTTCCACTTGGAACTGAGCAGATGATGGCTTTTTACTTGCTAAATTTACGTCATCAAAGCCCCATCCTAAACCCCGAACCCCTCAAACCCTGAACCCCTAAACCAGACAAAAACCAAACATGGGATCTGCCCCTGGACCAGTACAGCCGGTCACCTCAGACCCGACATCGTCTGTCATCCAAGGCTCAGCCACGATGCAAATCTTCAAAACTCAACACTGCTCCTACAAACCCTTAACCCCTAAACTGCTAAACCCTCAAGAATGAAATACATAGAAACCGTGTGTCTTTTTGCACTCCCCTAAACCCTCAAACCGTCCATTTCAGCCCAGCCGACAGCCCCCGGATATATGGAAAGAAAAACGCAAGAAGCCAGCCCAGCCCCAGCCCCAGCCCCAGGCTCGAGCCTCCCAGCCCAGCCCCCAGCTCAAAGTCATGGCTGCAGCCGCAAAACGTTTCGGTCACTCAAACCTTCAGCCTTAACAATTTCTACACACCCTAGACGTCCTTTGCAAGCCCAGGACCCCAAAGCTCGGTCTGTCCTTGGCACATCAGCCTTGGCCGAAGCTGGGGTCAGAATGGCTCTGCTCGTGACCAAAACGGGTGATAAGCAGAAGAGAAACGATGTGATCGGGGAAAGCGACGTAAAACACAGCCAGACACGAAAGTGACAGCATTGCTAGTAGGAGCAGTCGTACCAAAGTACAAGCAGCAATGACAAGTGTGGCAATTATAATCGTCATGCCTGCCGTAGTCATCCTCATCAAGATCTGAGAGGTCGCACACTCTGCATATATGAAGTGGCTGCCGTAGTCGCAGCAATGCAAGTAAGGCTGGCCACAGCACACTCATAAACGCCACGATTGAGCAACAACAAAACTAACAAACCTTGTGATTGCACAGTACACGCTTGTAGCCACAGCAGCCCCCCAAAAAGATAATCGACTAACACTACCCAACATGCGGTGAACGCAACCAAACCATCTCGATTTGTGAGAAAACTGAAGAGCATCGCAGGCAAAACAGAAGTAACAAGACGGTGCTCATCACTCTGATTTCCAGCGGTAACGACTACTGTAGCAACTGTAGTAGTATCACTATATACTAGGTTCCTGAGTAACCCCTTTATAATAAGGGTACCCTTTTTCCTACTATTTGGTTTGAAAATAAGGGGACCCTAAACGAAAAAGGGCAAAAGGGTAGTACTCAGGAACCTAGTATAGGAGGACCCCAAGCTCCAGGACTCTGAGCCTTTCGGCCTGCTCATTCCTCTAGTGCCCAACTCTCTGAGCCCTCCATTCCAACACCTTCCGTCTGAAGAATCCAGTATTGAGCAGTGTAAGAGGTAAAATGGAGGACACCTCAGATGGCTTAACCACACAAAGCTGCAACACAATCAGAAACTCTCTGCGTCTGCAAGATCCAACTCCCTAGGTAAGCAGCTGTGGCTCTATATTCTGGAGCCCTCTAAGACTGATCCCTTTGGTAGTTAGCTTGTTTAAGATGCCTCAAACTGCCCTAAATGAAACAACTTCCCGATTCGCATGTCCAGTCTTGTTTCTCACTCAGCAGATGCAGCGCTCGCAGCACTGCGCCACTGGCTGGCGACCGGCGCTTATCGTCCTCCGGTCAAATTACAATTGTCGAACCTACGTTGCAGAATAGTAGGTCTGCGGCTTCAGGATTAAGCAGAGTTCGCGGTGTAGTCGGTTCAATGTTAGATGTTGGAGGTTCAGAAAATGACGGGCCCGAAAGAAGATGCAAATAATCCGCCCTCATCATAAAGACCCATAATCATAAAGAACGTACCTGGACCATTCAGAAATCCCTAAACCCTAAACTATCAACCCCAATGTTTCCGTGCTTCCTCTGCCATGCAAGGAACCCGAACCAGAAATCTTACAATGCCGAAAGCGGCAAACCCAAGGAAGACACCCTCAGTCCCACACCCTCAGTCCCTCATCCAAACAATCATAGAACTGAAGATACCTCTGAACCTCTCATGCTAGCATAATAGTACAGGAAATTGTGGCATACATGAGTATATTATATACAGTGCAGTATAAAAAACCAGCATAATATAGCATATTACATGCTGCTTCACACTCACAGAAAAGAGCATCCGAAAGCTCTGAGCCCGAAACGATGTGCTGGTTTCGTCCAAGCGTCCGCGCCCCTTTCCTTTGCCGCCCCACTGGCCTTTGCCACGGCCCCTCGGGAAGCAGGGTTTGGGGGGTTAGGGTTTAGGGGTTTAGGGTTGCTTCGGCATTCAGGGCTTTAAGCCCTGAAACTTTGCGGCTCAGGGTGTAGTCTCGTCCCTAAGCCCCCAAAAACCCTGAAACCTACAGGCCGGTCCTTTTCTAGCCTAAGCCCTCAGAGAGCCCAAAACCCCTTAATTAAGGAATATGGCTTTAATCCCTTTATGATTTGAGCCTATTTGAGCCATATTATTTAATTAAGGTATGAAGCCCTTTATAATTTGAGCCATATTCCTTAATTAAGGTATGAAGCCCTGTATAATTTAAGCCATATTCCTTAATTAAGGGGTATTGGGCTCTCTGGGCCCATAGCCGAGACCAGCTCACAGCTTTCAATCCGAGGAACTTCTCACGACTGAGCGCCATTTCGGGTGTAGGGGCTAGGGCTCTAGGCTTCCTTCAACGCGGTTTGGGGATTTTGGGTTTATAGAAGGTTTAGGATTTAGGGTTTCCGGTTTAGGGTTTAAGGTTTAGGGTTTCCGGATTATAGGGTTTAGGGTTTAGATCCTACTAATTATTTAGTCTGGATTGGGGTCCTGTACGTTCCCAAACTCCCACAAAAAGAGTTGTAATCGTATAGCTCATACACCCAAACCTTTTTCTGATGTCTCAGCGCATCTGGCCTGCGTCATCCAGCGGATCGGGGACACAGCTGAGAGATTGAGATTTGGGGGTTTCCGAAAATAGGGGACTCTAATATAGTACCCTAAATAGTGGGATCCTTATTATAAGGACCCCAAAATAAGGTACCCCTAATTTTCGGAAACTCCCATTTTTGGATGTTTTCAGAGCAAGCGGCTTCAGGTTCGAGGTTCAGGGTTTGGGATTTCCGATGTGCAGTACTTCGCGGAAAGCCGACCAGGATGCCATGGTATTTTTGAAACCGCCAAATCCATAGCACACAGGCAGGCCCTCATGGCAAAAAGAATGTAAGACGAACCCAAAGCTACCAAAGTCCGAAAAGCAAAAGCATGAAGCCGACAATCTCATAAGACCCCCTTTGCGATCGTAAACCGGCACCCTCAAGTCTCAATCTAACACCAAAGGCATATTTGCACTCATTTCCTACTCCCTGGCCCGGCGCCCATTCATTTAACCTACTTCTTCCCCCTTTCCCCCCTACTTTCCCTGGTGTTTTTCGGCCCCCTCCTCGCCCCGCCCACCCCCCCTTCCCCCACCCATGCGAGCGCGTGNCCCCCCTCCCGTGCATCTCGCCCCCCATCCCCCCTCCCCTCCCACCTTCTGCATCCGCTCTGCTCTTTCACATTACAGAAGCAAGTCGATGAATTCTGTCACAGTGCTGGTCTCCGGCAAGCCTAGGCGGGCAGCGTAGTAAAAATTAGCCTTGAGGTTGTAGCTGCAACTATTATGGAGAACTGGACTTCGGATGCTTCTGCAGCCACCTACCCATCTAAGTACAAGTAGTTGCTAGACTTTGGGTTGCGGGTTGAAGGGTTGAGAATTTAGGTAATTCTAAGGCTTGCCGCCGAAGGGCCCTCGACCACCGCGAACACCGCAGAGCTCGTGAAAGGACTCGAAGTACTGTCGTAGCTGCTTTGAAGCCAGGGGGTCGGAAAAGCCTGCGAATGAGGGGCCCTGAAGGAGGGTTCAGCGGTTCAAGGGCGCCTGGGGTTTAGAGGCCTCTTTCCTTCCTGGGTCGAGTTCCCCTTGTCAGACTTTCACTACGATCTATGATGTCTACGCTTGATGACTACGATGGGCGCTCCACCTCTTCCTCCTCCTCCGCCCCCTCCTTCTCCTACAACGACGACGGGCATCCGACGACGACGATTGCTGCTACAAGGCTTTCGTGATTTTGGCTTGTCAGGCTTGGGTTTGGGGCGGCTTGCGCTACCCACGCTGCCCAAAGACGGTGCCAGAAAGAAGCAGCTGAGCTTTGTGTGTGTGTGTGTGTGTTTTGAGGCATCCCTCAATTGTAGACTCGGTCTTGCTTTTCGCTTTCAAGTCGGTGAGGAAACTAGGGCCACAGGACACGACAGGTGACTTGGAAGATATCGTACTAGTCTTGGCCGGTTTCGTTCGCGGGGCACGGAAGGCTTTCTGGCTGTATTCTTCGTCGGTGGCTCATGGGGCTTGTCTGGCTTTAGGGATTGGTGTGTAGGTTTCGGGAGCATGGGTTTGGGGAACCACGGGTTTACGATTGCAGCCGCAACACTGGCATGATGTCGCTTGTCAACCTGCGCCACTGCTGCAGGTGTCCAGGGTGCGAAGATGTGCTCGTCGCCCAACTGCCAAGAGCTGCACATTCCGTCAGGGCTGAGACAGGTGGTGCTGGTGCTGGTGCTGGTGGTGGTGGTGGTCGCAGCAGCAGCAGCAGCAGTAGGTACTCGGGGCAGGATCCTCGGCCTCATAGGGATAGTAGGCGTTCTACCAGGGGTACCTGCACTGATGTCAGAACAGTCCGTCATGCCAGATAGTGAACCCTGGGTCCCGAAGCCGGGTCATGAACATAATATAGGGGCCTTAGTAATTTTAACAGGGTTTTGGTGCATGTCATGCTGGAGTGACAATTCATGAGGAACCCCAAAATAGTATTGGCAATTTGTCGGGCACCTGATGTTCGGCAAAGCTGAAAGACCTGTAGGAGGTGTCGTCTGGGTTTGGTGCTGGGTCTTGCCCTGCCTGCGATAGCTCCGGAACCCACGTCCTGCACAGGGCGTCTTAGGGTCGCGGATCAAGACAAGTGTTTAGGGCTCACGGTCGAGGGTTTACAGTTGTAGGCTCGAGGTGACTGGGGGATCTCAGCATTGCTTCGCATGCGTCGCATGCTGCTTTGCGGCTTCCTCCCAAACCCAAACCCCAAACTCCAAACCGTAAACCCTGCGCCAACCCTAAGCCCGAACTCCCAAATCCTGCACCTTAGCCCTAAACCTGAAAAACTGTAAACCACGCACCCTCGGATCCTAAACCGTATCTCAAGGTCTGGGTGCAGGGTTTAAACCCAAAAGCTTTAGAAGCAGGGGCGCCATACCGAAAACTGCCTTCACTCCTCGTCACCAAACTCTCGGACTCTAAACCATACCTGTGAACCCTGAAACCGCAGTGCAGCCAACACAGTCGATAAGAAGAGAGTTGGTCCGGCCCCTGGTTAACCCGACACCCTTAAGGAAACCGTTAAAGGAACCACTTGAAGGAACCCTAAGAGGAATCCTTAAAACGAGCTCTCAGGAGTTTAGTAGGCTTCGGGGTTAGTAGGATTCAGGATCTGGCCGTGCAGGTTCGGATCTAGGATCTCAATCTAGGGTACCAGGGATTCGAGACCCAGAGAGCCCAATACCCCTGAAAGAATATATAGCTTAAATCATAATATGAACCCCTATATAATTTACGCCATATTCCTTAATTAAGGGGTACAGTATTGGGCTCTCTGGGGACTTCAACCCGTCCTGATGTAGGACGCAGCTTCACCATTGGAGAGCTGCCGCGCCAAGTCGTAGTAGCGTGTGCCACCTGGGGCTGCTCTAAGTTAAAGTCAGGTCTTGTTTTACCTTAGCCCGGAGCCCTCAAGCCTGAAAGCCTCATCCGTAAATCCTAAACCCTCAACCCTGATACCTAAACCCTATACAACCTACCTAGAGTCTCCATTGTAGTTCTTTTTTGGGGTTGCCTTATAGGATCCTAATTATATATTTGGTTAAACCAAAAAAAGGAACTACAATGGAGACTATAGGTAGACCTCAACTGGCGCAAACCTCGGCTGCAAAAAAAACCAAGGGAGGGCGAAGAGCTCCTGGGGTTGAGGCCGTAGACTTGCCACTTTAAAGGGCTGAGGGTTCCGGGTTTAGGGTTTGTCGGTTTAGGGTTTAGGGTTCAGGGTTCGGTAAGGTTTAGGGTTTGTCGGTTTAGGGTTTAGGGTTCAGGGTTCGGTAAGGGTTACGGGTTTTACGGACAAACATTGCTACTCCGTTGTTGCCGAAGAAAAGGGTGCGAAGCCCGGCCCGTAACCCCTGAAACCTCGTAGCTTCACAGGCTTCATAGGACTCTAGTGTTTAGGATTTTGGTTTCGGGGTTGAGGGCGTTCTGGTTTAGGGCCTGCAATGTCAAGTCTACGGCCTACAACTCAGGGTTTAAATCTTCCAAGCCGAGCCTACGCGCCGCTTCTTGGCCTCATTGGTCGGGACGACTCCTCTGAGACGCAAAGCATGGTCTTTGCCGGGTCTAGGGTACACCTAACCACCTAAAACCACGCGTTTATTTCCAAAAAACACCAACCTTACCGGCTTACAGGCCCTAGAGCCCGAACAGAAATACAAGCCTGATAACCCATGTGTGACATCCGGAGTCCATCGTGCCGAAAACTCCCGAAGCTCTGAACCCAGTTTGTGTGGGATTCGGGTGTCTCGAAGTCTTAGGACTTCACGATGTAGATGTAGGGCTCAGAGTTTCGGATTTAAGGGTTTAGGCTTCGAGGTTTGACGTTCAGGGGTTGACGTTCAGGTTCGGGTTACAAGGATCGGGAGACGTAGCAAGTCGGCTACCACTGTCTGGTTCTTAGTAGGGAAAGGAGGAATGGGTTATGGGCACTATTTTGAGGGATTATGTAGGGCTACTATAGGGATCCATTTCCCCCATTCCCTACGAAGCACCAGGGAGACCAGTAGAGATAGAAGTAGGGAAGGACCAACTCGAAGGGCCCATGGGTAGCTATGACTCTCCTCAGAAACCGCGGTTTAGGGTTTAGGGCTTAAGAATAAGAATGGGGTTTTGGGGCATATTATACTATAACTATAATGAAGAGCCCTAGGAATAATATCGGTAGTTACTTAGGCCCCTATATTATAGTACCCGTGTAAATCCCTTATAGTAGCCCTTATAGAACCCTGTAAAGGAACCCCTAGGCCCCTATAGTAATCCCTAAAGCTTGCTCGTCCTGCAGATCGAGCCCATTGGCCCCAGTTGCTGTGTGGCTCGTAGTCGATAAGGAGCGATTCAAACCTAGCTGGGGTTTGGGGTTTAGGTATAGTTTTTTTTTGAAGGCCCTTTTCCGACTGGTATTCGGTATAGGGTTTAGGGTTTAGGGTTTCATCGGGAGCAGTGGCTTGCTGGATGGTTTTTTGGGGGTCCTCGTGCGAGTTGGGTTTCGGGGCTTAGGATGCATGGCTACAAGGATTGACTGTATCGGATTCTCAGGTTGAGGGTCTCTGCACCCACAACCTCCAATATCCCTCCGAGTCCGAAAATACACAATCCCACATACCAAAGTGTCTTCTGTATGCGAGTATCCCTGGAGCCCGAAGGCTTGAACATAGCCGTAAACCGGGAACCCTTAAGCACAGGATCTAGCGTGGAGTTCAACAGAGGAGGTTACTCTGAGCAGTGTTTAATCAGTCCGCTCCTTGAAGAAGAAAGCAAGGAATTGAGATCGGAGGGTTCAGACATGCACGCTCCTTTGTCGATTGTTCACTTCGCCCCCAAATCTAACCAGGGTATATACCGGAAAAACGGCAGGGCCACCCTCAACCACAAAGGGAAGTGTTGTATAATGGCTCCATTGGAAGCGCAGGGCCTTACATTGTTGAAGGTTTTCGGAGGGCAGGGGGTCCTCAACCCTAAACGGTCCAGGAATAAAAAGCATGCAGCAAATCAAAAAGACCCTAATATGGCCTAAGACCCCTTCACTATACTATAAAGCCGAAGACTCTCGCTCTATTGCCGAAAGCTTTGCTTCGAATTGTTCTTGCAATTGCAAACCGCTGAGACTCACAAGAGGCTTCAGCTGCCAAACGCAGGATCCCAAGCCCGAAACCTTCAGCGGCCGTACAAAAGGGGGCCTTCGCAATTACAATGGGGTTTGTGGTATATGTTATAGGAAAATGCAGGAACAGTATAGCTTCTTTCTTTTCTATATCTCATTCCTGGTTTAGGTTTCAATGCATCGATGCTCAACTCCGCAGAGCGGCCAGTCAGCTCCCACCCGCCAGTCTACCTGATCAAGCTGGGCGTTGAAGCTCGGAGTTCCGGGTAGAACACACCAAGCTAAGCTCATCAAAACACCAAACTCCAAGCAGCAAAGCCAAGCAGGAGTCCCAAATGTCAGTCTTATGACCCGTTAGCCCACAAATATATCCCTAAACCATATAAACCCTTAGCGCAGAAATACATCAACGCCGACACCCCAACTTCCTCGAGATGCGTCAGCCCACGGGCCTCCAACCGACAAGCTTATAACCCCTAAACCACACTAAACCTAACATTGACTCAGAAACGCAGATCTAGGGGCTTAGGATAACTTCAGCCCTGAACCCTAAACCAACATAGACTTGGCCATGCAATCCTCAAGCCCGAGACACACCAGAATATCTTAAGCGTCAGCAATGAAACATTAAGGCCCTGAAACCCTGAAGGCCTAAGGCCCTACAACCCCAAAAAACCCTAAAGCCCTAAACTCGGAAGGCCCCCCCAAGTGGATTTAGGGTTTAGGGTTTAGGATTCAGCCCTCAACCCTTGAAGCCCCAAAGCCCTCAACCTCCAAAGTCCTGGCAGGATCCTGTAGACCCGCATAGCAACCCGCAGTAATTTATGACTCTGGACCTTACGTCATTGTATAAAGGGGCTACTACATACACGTAGGAGGCTACTACACTAATATGTAGTATCAGATATAGTAGCCCCTACAACACCCCAAAGAGCTCAAACTGTACAATATGAAGTACTATACATATACATATATATATATATATATATACATAGATAGGTAGTAGTTCTTATAAAAGAAACCCAAAGAGCTCAAACCCAAAGCTTCGCCTGGAGCTCTTCGATAAGGAAGGCGGCAGCAAACTGCCGGGCCAGGTTACCTCAGGTCGGTTGCAGGGCTTACCATACTATATAGGGATCTATATTAAATAATATGGTCAAGGAGTGTAATGTAAGTTACCATAGTTCTAGGGATCTATAGTAAATAATACAGCTTCCTTGTTATGGTAACTTAAATTAAGTTCCTGAACAAGAACCCAGAAAAGCCGCCTGATGGTGGGTTTAGGGGTTTACGGGGAATAGGGGCTTCGAGACTTAGGGAAAGGTTTGGCTGCGTCAGCTTTAGGTTTGCAGGCTTTCTGGTCCAGGATTTGGGTCGTTTGCGGGCGCGTTTCTAGGGATCCCTCGTCTTGAGACGCAACGCACCTGCCCACACCCACCACAATTGCTGGGTCGAAGAGCACCAAGATTGCTTGCTGACTTCCCTGAACCACAAGCCTCAGAAGAACACCAATTCTA
Source organism: Symbiodinium sp. clade A Y106 (assembly GCA_003297005.1). Classification (NCBI taxonomy): domain Eukaryota; class Dinophyceae; order Suessiales; family Symbiodiniaceae; genus Symbiodinium; species Symbiodinium sp. clade A. The sequence continues at coordinate 332,111 of BGNK01000058.1, forward strand.
CAGATTATGCTATCCCATCCGGACGACACTGCCAAGCTGCGAAATCGGACTTATGAAAACAGGCCCTTTTGCCCGGGAGGGAGTGAGGTTGCCTGGGCCGATCTCGGAGGTGAACCCTCAAGCGCAAGCCGTCTTGTCCTGCTTTACGGCTCTTACATACTCTCCCAACCCCAATCACGAAAATGCCCCTTGTAAACAGAGCCAAGGCATATTCTTGAAACTCGAACTTTTCTAAAGCATGACCTTCTCACTTTCCACTCGGACACCCATGTAGCCGGTGGCTTTCAACTCTCGCATGGCCTCAGGCAGCGGGAGAGGGGAATTCAAGATGCAGGTCTTTAATCTCTGCTTCCTGGTTAGGTCCCCAAGAGGTTTTCCGGCATAAGGTTTTCAGAGGCTTTGCGCGAGTTGCGCAGGGGTTCTTGTTGGTGATGTACGGTGGTGCTGTGGAGCTTGGTCAAGAACAGGTGCCTCTGTCAGGGCTCTCAGTCTCAACACAAGGAACTCTTGCATGAGCACCTCTGAGCCATACGTGAATGTCAGAAAAGGGAATCCAAAATAATCTACACCGTAGATAGCTTGCTATCTGGATCAGCTTGCAACCCCCACCCACCCCCAATTTTTGAAAGATCTTGACCCTTCACAACGGCGGAATTGAGTATCAAAGCCCTGAACTCTGCAGCCATTCTGGGTTGGCGCTTTACGGCTTTTGGCTCTAAGGCGTCGGGCTTTAACGCCGTGTCCGCAGGCCTCCGAATTTAGGATATCGGATTTTTAGGGTTCACATCTCGGGTGTAGGCTAGGATGGTCCCTAACTCAGCCCTAAACCCTAAACCCTAAAGCCCAAACCCTAAACCCACAAATCCTGTACACCCTCAACTCTAGGTGTTTCAAGGGCTTGAGGCTTCGGCTTTTCGGGTTGCGGGGGGAAGCCTGAACCCTAAAGTTCTCAAGACCGGACTGGATTGCTATGCAGTACTTTCTGGCACCGATGTTAAAATGTTAAAAGCAGTACTGTATAGCAATCCAGCCCCAATTCAACTTCAGAGCCCAGGTCCACCAGGTTCCATGCCTTCAACTTTAACTTAATGCTATAAGTCTCTGACCCGAAATGACAACGAGATTGGGGCCTAGGGACTACAACGGGATGTTGTTTTGCTATACTACGATTTGACAAAGTAGTTGGACCTCTATAGTAGCTGCGCGGCTGCGTCCACCAAGGGGACGCCCGTGAGGCCGTCTTTCCACCTGCAAGCTGGCGGTGTTGAAGCCTCCACTTTACTTCCCAAAGTTTGCCCAACATGGAATGAGCGTTTAGGAGCTTAGGCCTTAGCGATGCCGAAAGCCCTCGAAAGACCTGACCAAACACTAGACACACCACACGCTGGAGATCCTGTGAACCCGAGACCCATGCCCTCTGCCCCAAACCCTCTACCTGAACATCACTGCACCCAGAAAGCCCAGTCTCCTTGACAAAATTCAAAAGGGAAATCGTAAACCATGAACCCAAAGCACCTAAAACCTAGTAAGCAGGCCGTAAAAGGAATAATACGTGCCGTTCCCCGCCTACCTTCAACCTCCTCACTGCTACCCCTGCGCCTAAAAGTATTGTGATCTCTAGACTCTAGGTACCCTGCCCCGTGCCTAAACTTAAAACCAAAAACCTGAACTCGAAACCCTAAAACCCTAGAACCTTAAAGCCCTAAACCCTTAAACGCACCCTGTGAATCCTAAATCCCCACCTTTGCTCGACGGCTTGATCACGCAGCCAAGGCCGCAGCTTCGAAGCCCCAAGAGGGCCTTCAGTCAGTCCAGAGTCCAGCACTCTCGCTAATGCAGGGGCCTTAATAATTAGAATAGGGTCCCTTTAAAGGGGTCTATATAAGGGCTACTATACGGGATACTATAAGGGTACTACAATATAGGGGCCTTAATAGTTAGAATAGGGCTTGGGGCCCCTTAATAGTATAGTTAGAATAAGGAACCATAAGGACTACTCTTGGTAATTAAATAGGCTTCTACCTTACTACTGCTACTGCTCCTGCTACCTGCTACCTGCTACTGCTACCTGCTACTGCTATCTGCTACTGCTACTACTGCTGCTGCTACTATCACGATCATCAGACCATCACCAAAACCATGGCTGTGGATTTGATGTTCGCTGCTGTTTATCTTGTTCTTGCGTCCAGGCTGACAACGAGTTTGCGGTTTTGGTTTAGTCATTTTAGTGTTGGTGTCCGATATGCAAAGACCTTGGCGTGTCCCCTCTGTGGCCCAAAATGTCACGGGACGTTGTAAAACACTGTCGGGTGCTCGGTGGCATACAAAGCTTCTGTGGCTTTGTAAGGTGCTGCACGCTTTCTCTTGATGCTGCTGTGAACTTCTCGCGTCTTGTGGGGCCCCCGGTACATTAGCAAGGCTCATATAGGGTTCGGGACCCAGGGCCAAGCAAATTGGATTGTCGGGCTTGGCGGGGGTTTGGGGCGAGTGTGAGGCTTTGTCTGGTCTGGCGTTGAGGTTGAGGTCTAGGGCTTAAAGTTTGCAGTTTGGGCTGCTCAGGTTTGAATTACTTTCGGGCTTGGTAAACGATGTTCAGATGCATTTAGTGACTGTGGAGGCTGGCATTCCAGAGGATGGGAGGTTAAGGGAACCGGATTCGGGGCGTGTGGCTGTCACTGTCAGGAGAAGAAAGCATTCGCCGGAAACAAGGCAAAGAGAGGAATAAGAAAATAATGATGTGCTTTCAGAAGCAGTAGCAGTAGCAGGAGCAGTAGCAGGACTAGAAGTAGCTGGAGAGTGTCTGAGCCCCGCCTTCTCGCTTGAAAAGCTTCGAGCCCCAGCGAGCAGCTGTAAAGCGAAAAAAGTCGCGCCAGCACATCTCGTACACGAAATGCCTCTTTGTACGCTGCGAGACTTTTTAGAACGTTTAGGGTTGAGCTTTTAGGAAGCTGTCCGGTCCAGATATGTCCGGTACTGCACATTAGATTGCACCCCAGGTGTTCTGGGCTTACAGTGTTGGAGGGCTGTCATGTGCGCTGTGTTCCTAATTCTTGTATGGGGGCAGCCAACTATGGAAGTTATGTACGCCTGGGTTGCTGCCAGTGACGGTAGCCTCGGATGTCAGAGCCGCAAAGCCTAAAAAATCGATTTCGTTGCTGCAGCTACACCAAATCGCTGGAGTGCGCTCCCTGAAGCCACGCCATATGCACAGGGTCCTCTCAGCAACAACACAGGGAGGTCCGGTCAAACATTTACAGTAGAACAAACCCAGCCCCTGAAACTAGGGTGCGTTTAGTACGTTTGCCGCGACTCTGGGCTGTCACGACATCTTGTTGTGGAAGTTCTTCTGGTTATTTTCGGGGGTGGGGGGGGGCACAGTGATAAACCTCATACTTGCGTGCCTCAAAGTGTCGTAACCTGAAACTCTCAGTCTCAACCCTGAACCTTCAACAGCAACCGTCAAGACACAACACCTGAAACTCTGAAGTTCGAAGCTTCTACTAGTACCTTCAAGACCAACCTTCAACATCCACACCCTNGAAACTCTCAGTCTCAACCCTGAACCTTCAACAGCAACCGTCAAGACACAACACCTGAAACTCTGAAGTTCGAAGCTTCTACTAGTACCTTCAAGACCAACCTTCAACATCCACACCCTGGAGGCTTATCCTGAAGAGCGAAACCTGTTCATTCGGGCTTGCTTCTGATGTACTAATGCGCATGCGTTTCAAGAAGGCTTAAAGTTGGACCTTGCGACTGAATCTGTTTCTTCTGGGACCTTGCAAGACCTCGAGTCTCATCAGGATGCAGGCTCTTGCTGCATGTCCTGCAACTGCAACCATGCCGTAGACACGTAAGCTTGGAACATGTTCCTCCAGGTCAAGCTCCATCAATGCTTCAAGTTAGAGTTTACATAGCCCAAAAATCGAGAGGGTAGCTATGCGCGTCCTCCAACTCGGAAGTTCCAAGACGCAACATGACTTCTTTTTAAGAATGATTGCACAGACACATGTTTGACACGATTTCTATGCATGTTCGCACACTGAAAAACTGCTGTCCCTGCCAGTAGAAGCAATGTAGCATGTGGATGCACTACCAAAGAATCTACTTCAGAACCGCAAACAAAGCACACATGTCACCAGACTGAAGGGACCAGCGCGGCAAACGTACTAAACGCGCCCTGAAACTAAACGCCCTACACCCCAACCATAATTTCCATACTATATGGGTCCTTAATATACCCATGGTATACTATACACGAAAACCTTATTCTAATGATTCAGGCCCCTGTATTAGGTGCATCTCTACGCCGCGGGAGTTGCTCGATCCTACATCTCCTCCCTAAACCCTAAACCCTGAACCCTCTAACTACATTAATTAAGCGCATCTTTTCGCCAGAGCTCCTCTATTCTAGATTCCTTATAGAACACTTTAAAAGAACCCTTAAGGGAACCCTATCTCAATTACAAAGGCCCCTATATTAGGCACAGCTCTTCCCCGACGGAGTTGCTCCTTATTATTACCATGGTATAATATAAACCCCTACACCCCAAAACCCTGTTCCGCCGGAGCTGCTCGATGTGCATCGCCGCCGCGTCTTTGCGCGGATGCCGCAGGGCAGTCCAGACCAGCCCTCGGTCTTCCAATAACTTGAAGTTTCAGTTCTATGGACATGAAAAATAATGGTATTAAAAATAATAATGGTAATAATAGTAATAATAGGAACAATAGTAGTAATAATAGTAATAATAGGAATAGTAATAAGAGTAGTACTAGTAATAATATTAATAATAGCATCTGAACTCTAAACTCTAAACCCTAGACTCTGAAGTGTAATCGAGGATGAATTAATTAGCGTGTTGGAATAAGGGGTCGTGCGGTCAGGACTTTCAGACAATTCGAGGCCGGGAAGTCGGGACTATTGACTTCAACACTTACTGCACTGCTAAGCTCTGAAACTTTCGCCTCTCCGATCCTAGACCCTTAGATGCTGCTTCTTTTGTTACAGACCTTTACCTGTGTTCTTTAAGCTAAATTGGGACTAAGCTCGTGAGCTGTTCGCTCTTGACAGCTTTCCAGCGAACACTGTAAACGAAGCCTTGCTGGCCATAGCTTTCACATCGCTCAGGTTTAGGTTGCAGAGTTCAAGGATGGTCTATGTCGAAACCCCATATCCAGGTAGAGTGTAAGTTGAAGATATCAGATCGCCCTCACTCAGAGACGGACCCGAGGTTCCAAAAGTAGCGCTGTTTGAGGGCTTAGGGTGGTTGGGGGCTCTGGCAGTTAAACCTTCAGACCCAGAAGCCCAGAACCACCACAGTCAGTTACCACAGTAATAGGGGTTGCTGACAAGGGATTGCCAATCAAGCGGCATTGGAGTCTTCGAGAATTCAAGCTGATCGTAAAACCCAGTGATTGGCCTACATCTTCTTGCGAGCCTTCGGACGCCGTGGGGAGAGGCAGCCATAGACCAGGTATGGCGAGAGGCCTCAGCGCTATCGTCGATAGCTGTTCAACACTGTCATCAGAGCCTTCATAACCAAACGCATCATCATCCGTATAATACTATTCTTCTTCACCGTGTCTTCGAAGCTTTCATCCTACTTTATATGGTACCAGACACCGTATTGTTGTTTTCCTCTTCCTCTTCCTCCTGCTCCTCCTGTCATCATCATCATTGCCACCACCAAATTATAGGTCGAAAAACATTGAGAAAAACGCACATTGCGAGATCGTACTAGGGTGTCTAGAGTCCAGGAGTTGCATCATCCTTATAATATTCTTCTTCGCCGTGTCTTCGAAGCTTTCATCCAACTTTATATGGTACCAGACACCGTATTGTTGTTTTCCTCTTCCTCTTCCTCCTGCTCCTCCTGTCATCATCATCATTACCACCACCAGCACAAACTATAGGTCGAATAACATTGAGAAAACCGCACATTGCGAGGCCGTACTAGGGTGTCTAGAGTCCAGGAATTGGAATGCGGAGGAACTGTTGGACTTCAAGTTTTCCTTAATGTCGTTAGGCATCCCATTGGTGATTCTGTATGCGTTTCGATATCCCTCAGCGCTCTCCACGTCCGAAACCGAAAACAGTCCAGAAATCCCTGAATGCCCGACTCCCAAGCCGTGCCACAATCTGCAACCTTCTGTCACCCCCTAAACCCTAAACCCCTAAACCCTAATCCCTAAACCCCTAAGCCCTAAACCCTAATCCCTAAACCCCTAAACCCCAAACCGACTTCTGTCTTATATACAGCCTCAAAGCCCGCAAGCCTGCATCCCAAACCTTTAATTTAAACCCAAATGTCACGCAAACAACCCGTCACACAAAGCAAGCGGCGAGAGGAGTAGTCCCCTAAGAGCCTGCGGAAGGTGTACCTGAGCTCATCATGCATGAAAAAAGGTACGGTTTAAGGTTTTGTTTTTGTTTAAGCCTGTGTTTTGGCTTGTTAAACGGTGGAAGGGCAGGGGAAAAGCAAAAGCCCTAAACGTAGTGGCCTTCCTACATCCCAAACTCTCTGCAAGACTAGCCGCGATCTCTGAATGACAGTTCTCTGCGCAGCAATACAGGCCTGGGGTACAGTACTAAAAACATACAGATACTTGTTTTTTCTGTGCCCAGTACGAACCCGAAACAATAAGATTTATCAGAAAACCTGAACTCTCAGCCCTAAACTAGAACACCCAAGCCTCCCTTGACGATCTGCATGAACCCTAAAACCCTAAACTGAAATTCCTAAGTTTCAAGCCCTCAAGCCTAAAATCATAATCCTGTGCCGGGGGGCTTGTAGCTGCACATGCCGGACTCCATCCAAGCTCTGAGCCGGCTCTGTGCTTGCAATTCGCCTCCTTCAGGGTTCAGGGTTTAGGGTACTTGCTGTTTGACTAGAAGTTCGACTTGGCTTCCATAAGTGTTTTTACGGTGCGAAATTGGGCTTTCGGGTGTGGGTGTCAGGCTTTTGGGGCCTGCTTCAATGATTGGTAAAATGAGGTTAGGGCTTTAAAGTTTTCCTCGCCGCACCAAGCCCAGCCACACCAGCCCCCACCACCACACCAGCCACGCCCACCAGCCCCACCAGCCACACCGGACCGCACCAACCACGCCCCTCTCAGCCCACCCGCAGACACCAGCCACACAGGCCCCCACCGCGGACGCGGCGCCCTCATGATGAAACGCGGCGGGGCGGACGGCGGCGTCGTCATGATGAACGTGCCTTCTGGCCCAGCCTGTCCCATCCAGGTCTGCTTGTCCAGTGTCACGAAATCTCTGTCGACATCCACCCTAGTTGCGACCGAACGAAGCAGCTTCCCTCAACTTTCGGGACAGAAGACATGCAAAGAACCTGGACTCCGCCTTCAAACCCCCCTCCCTGCTCGAGGCTCTGCTTCTCAAACTGCCTGAGGAGGACGTGTTCCTCAATGGAACCCAGTGTGATCAGCCGATCAATTTTGACGGCCGGTGTCTGCCCCATTCGCAGGGTTCCAGCTTGGGTCCATGATCAGCATGTCTGCTGCTGCGACTAAATTCAAGCCAGTGCCGCCCGCCTGCTTGCTCAATAGCAAATCGCAGTCCTTGGGCTGTGTGGCTGGTGTGGCTGGTGTGGTTGGTGTGGTGTGGCTGGTGTGCCTGGTGTGGTGGGTATTCGGTATGGCGTATCGCTACCGAACCGAACCGAAACTCCGCAATACTGGAAATACATATACCGCGAAACACCGCAGACGCATCGGTATCGACCGAACCGCACGATTAGAACTATGACTAAACGACAGGGGATGCGTTGCAAGTTGGACATAAGCTGAGAGATGAGTAGGATGAACTTAAGTGCACAACGTGCTTTTAACAACCATTGCCTGGCCCCCTATGTCCTCTGATCTTTGAAGTTATGGGTCAATCAAGTCTGAGTTTGGGTCTAACACTTTCAGAACCGCTACTGCCAAAGTTGGTGAACATCTTGGTGAAGACACATGTCCTCTCTCTAGGGCTTTACTACGACGATTCCTGCCCACCAAGGCCTCAATGTTCCTACTACTCCGAGGCTACGCCAGGCCGGTCCTGTCATGATGCCGTCTGCAGAACCCTGAGCCGCATCGAGCCTGCCAAGCGGAGCCCATTACCCCTTTGGGGTTTAGTCTGGGGTGCTTTAGTAGCACACCTGGGATCAAACCACTGAGTTCCTGGTCCCTAATGAGGGTTTGCAGGCTACAAGGCTCGAAGCTAGATAAGGATGCTTTGGCATTTGGCCGTGTGCGCATACATAGGACTCATGTCGAGCAGTTACGTAGACACTCTTCGTCTTTGAGAGATGAGTTTTGAACGAGATTCTATAAAACAATATCTAGGGCAACAAACGTCGATCCCGTGGAAGCCTTTCATCGTGACAGAAGATACTTGTTATGCTGGCAGCAACAAGGGCAGTACTCATCGCAAAAGCCAGGTCCCGCCCTAAACTCTTGTAGTACCCTTATGACCCTGAAGGGATTCCGGAAAGGATCTCTTAGAGGATCCTTTGATCCCTTAAAGGAACCCTTGAAGGAACCCGGGCGCCTCGCAGGCTGCAAATTTCCAGGCAACTGCTCCGGTACTGCAGGCAGCTTGCTTGGAGCCTCGGCTAGGCCTGCAGGGTTTAGGGTTTAGAGTTTGAGGTTTTGGGGTTTTAGGGGTTTTTAGGCTTTAGGGTTTAGGGGAATCAGGTTTTAGGGCTTTAGGGGTTTAGGGTTTTAGGGGTTTAGGGGTTTAGGGTTTCTGGGTTTAGGGTTTACTGGGGCCCATTAGTTCTACTATAGTTATAATCAGGAAGCCCCCAATATAGTGTAGGTAAGCATTGAGGCCCTTATAGTACTTCTTTTCCTAATGGGCTCTTATCCTCTCGTTTCCCACGTTTAGGGTTGAGGGGTATCTTACTGTCCACCGTCGACAGAAGGGCAATCCAAAAACCCTAAGCCGCACCCCTGAACGTCTTCCGAGCAAAAGAACCCAGCCAAAGACTCTGAACAGTCATGAATTTCGAGACAATTCCGTAAAAATGCAACCCACGATCCTTGATGACGGACCCTGAATCAAAATTGATGTCTCTGTTTGTGACCACTTTCCCAGGCTTAGCGCTGCATAGCCTGATAGAACCAAACCTTGAGCCCTCAACTTGAAATCTGAAACCTCAACTAGGTGGTGCTTTTAAAGCCTTTGAAAAATATTAGTAAAAAAGATCCTCTTAAACCCAATAAGGGAAAATATAAAATGTCCCAAAGCCCTACCTAGTCAAACACTGCAAAACTCCAAAACTGAAGCCCTGAAGCTTCAACCGTACGTACTTCGGGCAAGTACGCCGGAAAAGCTGACCGGAAACGGATTTCGGGAACCGCGTATCAGCGTTGATTCTGGCATAAACCTGGGTTTTCGGGTGAAATCTTGTCAGACTAGCCATCGAGAGTCATGTCAAAGCTCAAGCTGACGTAGCAACAGTAAGATGCATGAGCAGAAGCACATGCTTGAAGACTGATGGGCTAAAAGAAGTGCAAGAGAACGTGTCAGCCATGGGACGAGCCGTGAAACCAATGCCTCTACCCTAAAACTCAACTCCGAAACATAAGGGGATGTAGTCACTTAGTGGATGGCTTTGGGCTTCTGGGTTTAAGGCTTCGGGTATGGGTTTCCTCGGAGCTGCCATAGGAAAACACCAGCAATGTTGATCGTTGTTCGGGTTCTTGCTCACTGATTTCCGACATTACTGTACCTGCTTTCCAGCAGGGAATCGACAATCCCCAAACCCCAACACCTAAAAAGCGAAGCCCAAGCAATTTAATCAAACATGCCCTGAAGGTTCGATCTAAAACCGAGGATGCAGCACCTTGCGCACAAATGTCATGAAGGAGCGATCCTCGCAAAGGCAGCTACGAAAGCTTTGCACAAGGGGTCGGTGTTACCACTTGTTAGGCCCAAGCAACTTCCCCAAATTAGTATCATACTATAGGGGCCTAAATAATTACCAATACTATTTTGGGGGTTCCTTGTCATAATTATAGTATATTGGGCCCCCAAACCCAATTCTAATCATTACGGTCCCTATCATAATCTCCTGCGGGCTTGATAACTTGAATACCCAAACCCACCGCCCCAGCTGCATCCCCTACCTCCGATACACTCTACCCTGAATTAACGCTTTAACCCCTACCATAGGGGCGGGGTTCCGAAAATAAGGGGTACCTTATTTTGGGGTCCTTATAACAAGGATCCTATTCAGGGTACTATATTATTAGGATCCCCTATTTTCGGAAACCCCCATAGACGAGTGGAGGGTTTCTGGCACTTGAGCACACTGGCAGGTGATCCCCAAAACACGGCATTCTTGATAACCAGCATACAACTATAGATACACACAAGTACATGTACGCCCTTAGCCTGGGCACGAATTGCACCAAAAGCTTCTGAACCAGGCATCGGGCTCCGAGATTGAAGTGTTTCTTGCACGCGCAAGATCCTGTCGGCACGGTGCGCGTCGTCGAGCATGTCAGTTTTTTGGAAGCATCTTGCACCATCCCCCAACCCTGAAAATCACTGAAAGCTACCTATAGTCTCCATTGTAGTTCCTTGTTTTGGTTCACCAAAATCTATATTATAGGATCCTAACCATAAAACTGGCCAGCCAAAAAAAGGAACTACAATGGAGACTATAGGTAAACCCCAAATCATAGATCTGAGACCGACATCCCAGACCCTTAGCGGCCTTAGCGCCCTCTCAAGGTCGAGGGTTTGGTTTAACTGGGCTTTTAAGTAACCAGGGAGAAAAAAGTATAAACTTTTTTTCATAAAGGTTCCCCTTAAGGAAAAAAGTATTAAAGTATGGTACTCCAAAGCCCAGTTAAGGTGACAAAGTTATTGGTCCGAGGAGCTCACCGGCTGGTAGAAGGCCTGGAAGTCTTCGGGGAACCTGGCGACAGAACAGAGCAGTTGGGTTTAAGGTTAGAAACAGAGCAGATCCGTCAGCTCGGGAAAATTCCCAGAGAGGAGTGTGCTTTGATCTTTGGTGTTGTAGAGTGCAGGGGCTCGGGACAGTCTAGTTTACGGCTCTAAGTCTTTCATGGCTCAAGCGGTCTAAATGCTACAAATTCAAACCTGGTAAGAATATCGTGTCGTATGTATGCATATATATATAGAGCAGCAAATGCAAATGATTGAACGGTACTGCAGAGTCGTCTTTGGCTTTGAGCTAGCGACGGGCTCTGCATTCGAGTTAAGTGTATAGGCTGCTGGCAGCTTAAACCTTGTACCCAAGGCGTGGGGCTAACGGTTGCGCATCTCAACCCTCGCAATACCCTATAAGTAAAGCCCTTTACCACACAGTTCAACTAACCCTGTAACGAAGCCTCCCCAAACCCTTACCCCATCGCCTGCTTTGGGCACATGGACTGAATGGCTTTGGGTTTCAGCATCCGGGGGTTCAGCTGGTGTTTAGACCTTCTTCTTCTTCTGAAACCAACTCGATGGAAGTTGAAACCTCTACAGACTCAGGTTATGGGGCTTGCAGCTCCAGGTTAGGATGAACCCTGAGTAAGGCTAAGTCCCAAGTTCGGGGAAAATCACTGTGATCCTTGTGACCGCGGGTGGGCCCAAGGGAGTTCCGATACTGTTGAAACACTTGAAGCCCTTAGATTGGGTACCCAGAGAGCCCAATACCCCTTAATTAAGGAATATGGCTTAAATTATATAGGGCTTCGTATTCTGATTTAAGCTATATTCCTTATTTAAGGGGTATGGTATTGCCCCCATACAGTAACAGTCTATAATGGGGCCACTATTGAGGTCCTACTATATCTGTTTTATGAATATTATTCAACTGTCACTGAGTGGGGGCAGTACCTAACCCCTAGAATAAGCAGGAAAGACCTGAACTCTGAAACGCCAAGGCATCAAACGGATGCCTAAACCCTAATCAACTCCCGCACCAAAACACCCCTGAACCCCTAAACCGTCCTAAGCCCTGAAATCCTACACCCCTCACCCTAAACCGTCAAACAACTTCGACCGGGCCGACTCAGCTTCCGTACCCGGCAGCCCGGCGCTGCGGAGGTCGGCAGAGCTCAACATTGCTGTGATTCCTCGGATCTACGGCCACAGCAACGGCCACCGCAAGGTTGAGGGATCAGGGTTCAGGGTTAGAGGTTCAGGGTTTTTTTGGATGGGGCTTGGCTTTGGGGTCTGAGGTTTCTGGTTGAGGGTTTAGGATTCAGGGTTCAGGATTTAGTGTCTTTTGGGTTCAGGTGCTAATTATATATATATAGGTATGAGTCAGTTTAGCACGTCATGTCATGGCTTTAGGGCTCAAGCTTCTTTGCAAAACCTCTCAGGTAGAATCCTTTGTAGAAGCCTCATACAACCCTTATCATAAGGCCCTTATCGAACTCCTTATTGAACCATTTGTAGAACATCTTAATTAGTTAGGCTTCTACAATTCCATGTGTAAACCTTATAGAACCCTAATATAGACCTTATGAAGGCCGTATAGAACCGCTTATACAGCTAGGATTAGGGGGACCCTTGCGGATATAGACCCTCTCGATAAGGTCCCCTTTCACAGAGCTATAAGCAGGGTTAAGAAGGGTCCCCTTTAAGGGGTCTCCCTAGAACTACCTCGAGAGCCCAATACCCCGTAATTAAGGAATATAGCTTAAATCATAATATGAAGCCCTATATAATTTAAGCCACATTCCTTAATTCCCTTATAGAACCCTTATAGATCCCTTTAAGGAGCCCTTTAAGGAACCCTTATATTCCTTAAGCCTTAATTAAGGGGTATTGGGCTCTCTGGGTACCTAGGACCAAGAATCCTCCCGGGTCTGACAGCCGCAGTGCAGCGCCTACGCCAGCCAGCGCTTCCGCGGTGGCGCGTTCGGCTTGCCTTTCCTGGCTGCGCTTCGGAAGCTCCTGACCTATCCCCACGGTTTAGGGTTTAGGGTCTAGGGCTTAGGGTTGACGGTCTAGGGTTTAGGGTTTTAGGAATGAGGGTCTAGGGCTTACAGTAGGCTGAGGTCTTTCGGGTTTCGGGACCTCAAGTGTATGTAGGGGGCTTTGATAGGGTTGTTACAGGCTTCTGTAGAAAGGATACTTTTTCCTGAATTAGTTGGGGTTGAGGGGGCGGGGTGTTCAGTTTTAGACTCGTATATAACGGGTCCATAGGGTCTTATGGGGTTGTCTCGTGAAGCGGAGATGAGGGTAATAAGGGGTACCTTATTAAGGGGTCCTGATCCCTTCATAGCCATAGCATCGTAGGTATCACACCGCCACCCGGCAGCCTTCAAATTCTCAAACCCTGCAACTCCCTTACAAACCCCTAAATAAAGCACCAAAAAATCGTATTGACAACACAGGAATCTGATTAAGAACAAACTCCTCCCCAAAATTTGAAAAGACAACCCAAGGCCTCGGGACAGAACTGCGAGCCGGCGTGAACTTCCCCAGCGCCCGTGGACGAACAGAGCGCGGGAAGAACCTTTGCGACCGGCAAGGAGTGGCTTAGGGGTTGGGTTTACAGGGTTTTGGGGTTTACAGGGTTTTCTAACATGCGGTTATCTGGGGTCTGGGGGTTCATTTAGGCTTTGAGTGGTTTAGGGGTTTAGGGTTGAGGAGCTATGGGAAGTGCAGGACTCGAGGGATTTATGCATAATTGAAGTTATAGGGCTTTAAGGTCAGAGGCTCCAGTCTTTCACACCGGGGGTGGCCCTTATACGTTGGGGTCCAAGGATTCAGGGTTTAGGGCTGCAGTCTAATTTAGGCTTCAGGGTTCAGAGTTTTGGGGTTTCGGGTTTCGCGGCTGGAGAAACACAAACGATAGACCTGCCTTTTGAAAATCCTGACAGACACAACCCTCTACCCTAAACCTGCGCCCCATCTGCCTTGTATCTCATGCCATGGAATGAAGATTCAAGAATCGCAAACAAGGTACATGTCTGTTTTGATTGGGGAAGCCTCCCTGAAGGCTCAAGGTATTTTGCACCGTAGAAATTGAGTTTCGAAGATCTCTATTCTTGAGGCCACATCCACATTTAGAGTTTCATGCCTCCTTGCTCTGCCGATGCCCCATGGACCTTCAGGGATCCCAGAACCCGAGTAGAAGCACGGGCAGAAGCACCTCCTCCGGCGGCGCATCAAATACGAACAGCCGAGATCCCCGTTCTGCCTGAGGCTGACTCAGGGGTAAACCCACAGAACCCAATACCCCTTAATTAAGGAATATACCTTAAACCATAATATTAAGCCCCCTATAATTTAAGGCATAATCCTTATTTAAGGGGTATTGGGATCTTTGGGAAGGCCTTAGGGGTTGCTTTAGGGCCCTGCAGAAGCTCAATTTCTAAGCGGCGTGGGACCACCACAGAAGCAACCCTAAACCCTAAGCCCATCCAAGATGAACTGAGGTTACCCTGAACTTCTGAAAGCTTACCAGGACCCTCCTTGTACCCTCAAATAGGGGAATATGGTCCCAAATAAGGGGCATTTAGGGTCTAACAGGGGGTAGATGGAGGGTCTAGGTAGGGTGAGGAAGTTCGAGGCGGTGGGGCCTTTAGGGCTTCAGAGCCCAGCGCTGCAGCTGAGAACTCCTGGGTCTCCGAGCTTTTTCTGTGCTCGGGTCCGAAGAGATTTTTAGTGCTCTGCGTTGGATCCCCGAACATCTTCCTACAAGCACCATCAACCATCAGCTCCAAAATCCTACGCCCTGAACGGCCTGCCCCGCAAACCTTCAGCAACAAACCCGCCATCCTGCTCCTAAACTTTCCTAAACGCCTTTCTCTGCGTTTCAATCAACAGGTCCCAACCTGGAAGAAAACGAGTTCTAGACCCACGTACCGCCACTCCCGAAGCCTAAACCCTGTAACCGCCGGTTTAGGGTTTAAAGTTTAGGGTTTTAGGGTTTAGGGTTTTAGGGTTTAGGGTTTAGGGTTTCAGGGTTCAGGGTTTAGGGTTGAACCAGAAGCTGAAACACCAACAGCTGCCAGGAAGCTAGCTGCTTGTCCATGTCCCTCAGTGATTCCTGGCAATCCCAGAGACTCCAATATCCGTTCTATAAGAAATATCCTTAAATTATAGTAGGACCCCTAATATGATTTAAGAAATATTCCTTAAATAGGGGATATTGGGTCTCTGGCAAGAACAACAGCGAGGAACTTCCAAACCCTCAAACCCTTAGAAGCTTCGCTCACTCCATGCGACCTCAACAAACTGGCTTCGCAAGGCGCCGACTTTTTGGCTGCCGAACCTGGGCTTTTCTAAGGGTCCCCTGTGCCCCTTTGATAAACAGGATTTCGGGTTCTTCGGGTGTTTGGTGGTTTTAGGGTTGAGAAGGGTTTTGAATTGCCAGGGTTGGGGCTTGGGGTCCCGGGTTCCCCAGTGTCCCTCTGACAAGCAGGTCTTGTCGGCCTTGTAGACATCTAGGTTCCCCAGTAGCCCCTTAACAATAAGGGTACCCTTTTTCCAACTATGGGTAAAAGGGTACTACTGGAGAACCTAGACATATTACCTTCCGGAGTCTTGTCTCATGGGTTTTACAGGGTTTCTTCACAGGGTTTTGCACTAGGTTGGTATCCCTGTCATAATCGGGGTACACTGAATCCTTTCGATCAGGTTTTACAAGGCGACCGCCGGAACAGAAAATGGGTACTACTGGAGAACTTACTACTTCGTGATCTTTGGAACGAGCATTTATGGCGCAGGGATGTTTTGGGTTTAACGTTGAGGGTGCCGGGCATGTACGTACGTAAACATGGTTTTAGTTAAAACGCATCTCAATTGAGCTCGTTCTGGCCCTACGGGAGCACTTTTTCTTACACAAGTTCAAGCAAGGGGGCACCAGAATGGAAAGGGTAAACGTTGGGAAGCCCTACACCCTTAGAAGCCAACCCGAGCACCGAGGTTGCAGGAACTAGCCTTTAACCCTAAAGCTATTATGGAACCCTTGAAGAGAGCCTTAAAGCAGGCCCTAAACCTCTGAATTGAGCTTCTTCTGGCCTGAGGCCGAGACTCTGTGCGGCTACCGGCGGCGAATTCGCGAGGGTCACGGCCTCAGGCCAAGATGAAGGACTTTATACGGGGCATTTTAGGTGCTCGGGGGCTTCGGCGTTTAGGGGTTTCAAGGGTTGAGTAGTTTACTGGGCTTTTAAGTAACCAGGGAGAAAAAAGTATAAACTTGTATTTCATAATGGTTCCTTTAAGAAAAAAGGTATTAAAGTAGAGTACTCCAAAGCCCAGTCTAGGGGTTTAGGTTTCAGAACTGTTGAGAGCGGCTTCTCGCAGGTAAGAATTCAGGCCTTTAGGGCTTTAGATTTCAGGGTTTGGAATTTTTGGAATTGAAGATTTTGAGGGTTTGGACCGGTTTAGGGCTTTAACAGTTTGGGGTTTAGGGGACTTAGGGGTTACGGAAGGTAAGGGCTTGAGCCTTTAAAGTTTTTTGGGTTGATGCCTTCCGGGTTTGGTGTTGCAAAGCTTTTAGGGTTTAGGGTTTCGGGCTTAGGGTTTAGGGTTCAGCAGCTCTGGTCGAGCAGTATCTAGTCGAGTTCGCTATTTAGAACATTGAATAATACCCACCCACCCAGAGAATCCCAAAACATTAAGAAATAAAAAGTTTTATCATTATCCTCAGCTTAGTTCAACACCCAAACCCTAG
>BGNK01000058.1:348772-359035 GCA_003297005.1 Symbiodinium sp. clade A Y106
AAACCCAAGAACGAAACCGTTACCACTGTTCGTTGTTTGTGTTTGCTTCTTTATCTTAGTCATTGGAAGACAGATGTTTTGAGCTATGAAGAGCTAAAGATTGGCAGAACATATTATACGCTTCAGACAGAAACTACACAACAGACATCTGAGGCTGATTACTCCCCTACCCACCCTAGCTCCTTCTTCCGTGCCGACGAACATAGCATTGCTTGCTTGCCAACCATTCTTGTCGCTTGTNTTTGGGCTTTTAAAAGTGTGTAGATTGGGTTCTTTTAAAAGCCCAAAAGAACACGCCCCCAGAGGACCACTGATGCTCGTGATGCTCGCCCACCTGCCCCGAAACAACCCGCTGATGATTGATGATACTATAATGCTCGCCTATCTGGGCCTCCAGCCATGCGTTCTTTTAGGGTGCAGATATATAGCCAGAGCATTGGTCTGGCCACCAGCCATTCGAAAACCAGCCTCAACATTGGTCCGGCCACCGGCCATTCGAAAACCGGCCTCAACATTGGTCCGGCCACCGGCCGATCGAAAACAGGCCACAACATTGGTCCGGCCATTCGAAAACAGGCCTCAACATTGGTCCCCCCATTCGAAAACAGGCCTCAACATTGATCCCCCCCGTTCGAAAACAGGCCTCAACATTGGTCCCCCCGATTGAAAAAAGGCCTCAACATTGGTGCGGCCATTTGAAAACAGGCCTCAAAATTGGTCCCCCCATTCGAAAACAGGCCTCAACATTGATCCCCCCATTCGAAAACAGGCCTCAACATTGGTCCCCCCGATTGAAAACAGGCCTCAACATTGGTCCCCCCATTCGAAAACAGGCGGTCCCCCCATTCCGAAACAGGCCTCAACATTGGTCCCCCCATTCGAAAACAAGCCTCAACATTGGCCCCCCCACTCGAAAACAGGCCTCAACATTGGTCCCCCCATTCGAAAACAGGCCTCAACATTGGTCCGGCCATTCGAAAACCGGCCTCAACATTGGTCCCCCCATTCGAAAACCGGCCTCAACATTGGTGCCCCCATTCGAAAACAGGCCTCAACATTGGTCCCCCCATTCGAAAACAGGCCTCAACATTGGTCCCCCCATTCGAAAACCGGCCTCAACATTGGTCCGGCCATTCGAACACAGGCCTCAACATTGGTCTGGCCATTCGAAAACCTTCCCCAACATTCGTCCCCCCCATTCGACAACAGGGCTCAACATTGGTGCCCCCATTCGAAAACCTGCCTCAACATTGGTCCCCCCATTCGAAAACAGGCCTCAACATTGGTCCGGCCATTCGAAAATCGGCTTGAGAACGGGGGTCGCCATTCGAAAATCGGCTTGAGAACGGGGGTCCCCATTNACATTGGTCCCCCCATTCGAAAACAGGCCTCAACATTGGTCCGGCCATTCGAAAATCGGCTTGAGAACGGGGGTCGCCATTCGAAAATCGGCTTGAGAACGGGGGTCCCCATTCGAAAACAGGGCTCAGGGTTTAAATATACATGTGAAAGAGAGGGTTTAGGGTTTAGGGTTGAGGGCTCGTATACTAGAAGGGTACGGGGTATGCAAACAGCCAAGATCTCCATAGCTACGACTATGATGTAGGAACATGCATCCTTGCAGTGGGGACGTTCTTTCTACCTTCCCTCTCATCATGCCCACCCCTAACCTCTAAACGCATAGACCCAAAACCCTGAACCCTAAACCCCCTAAACCCAAAACCCTAAACCCCCTAAACCCCCTAAACCCAAAACCCCCTAAACAAAGCCAAAACCCTGATCCCGAAAGAAGGCGCCGAGGCACAGAAGACCAAGAGCAACGCCCTTCCGTCGGCCGAGAGTCGGAGGCCTCGTAAGGGTTGAGAGGATCTGTTTTTTTGTTTTTTTTGAACGCCTCTTTTCGTCTCGCAGATCCAAAAAGCAGGATTTGGGTTCAGGGTTTAGGGTTCAATGGTTTCGGGTTTGGCTAGGAGTTTGGGGTTTAGGGGTTCAGAGAGTTTAGAGAGTTTAGTCAGTTTAGAGGGTTTAAGGGGTTCAGAGGGTTTAGGGCTTTGGGAAGAAAGCCTGAAACCTTACAAACCCTAAAGTCTTCACCCTGAAAATCCGAAAACCTTGAACAGCCTGCAAACATGAAGAGTTCAGGGCATAGAACTTGGATTTGAGCGTTTGGGGTTCAGGCCAGGGGTCCTGCAGACTGGGTTTAGGGTTTAGGGTAGTTTACGAAGCATGCACTGGTTTCTGTTCGAGATTACTATGCTTGCTAGTACTCATACCAGTCCCAGTATCATTCTTCTTGCAAAGTCTTCTGCTTCCGCTTCTCACCGCTGCTTCCGCCGCTGCCCTGCCTCTGATTGTGACCAGTGCCACTACTGCTAGGCTGCTATTGTCACCGTTGTCATGGTCCAGTAATTCATGGGAACCATGTTGAAACTCGGTTAGCATCCCGGTCATGACTGCTGTCGTACTCAAGATTATGATGACTAATCTTGCGCTGCAGTTTTTTTGTGTATGCGGCGTCATGATTAGGGTCTAGGAGTTCGCATGCAGGATACAGGGATTTGGGGCTTATTTTTCAGGAGAAGGTTGTGAGTTAAGCCAAGAGCCTCCGCACAACACAGAACCCCGTGGTCATGCGCAGGGACACGACAGCTTGTTGAAAACCACGAGTTTGCTGGCAAAAAATAACATCGACACCTCAACCTCTAAACTGCAGGGGTGCTGGGTGGAAGCAGGAACACTGCGGCTAGGCCCCAGGGTTCCGAAATCATGATACACCCTAAACTCTACACCCCACTCCCTGGGCCTCCAAGGGGGGGAAACCCCCCAGCCCTTACGCAATCTCCTGCATTCCCAATGTCCACAAAGCTCCGGAGTTGGTGGTATAGTGGCGCTGCTCTGATGAACTGTGATCAGCCGAACCTAAACCTTGATGATAGAGCAAAGCGCGGTCTGATAACGAAAGAGCCCTAAATCAGTGCATGCCCTCTTCCAGACATCCTGAAAACCCTGAAGCTGAAATCCGCACAGCCTCAATCTTTGCCTTCAAGCTGGAAAAAGTGTGTGTGTGTGTGCCTTGGATCTTTCCACCTATAGGTGCCTTAACAATTGGAATGAGGTTTTGGGGTATAGAAGTGTATACTACAGTATGTCATAGTAAGGAACCCAAGGAATCAAATTACTACGTACTCAAGTTTCTATATTCGGCCTTCTTGCAGCAGCGGGTTGTCAGCCAGGCGCAGCTCGTAGCGCAGCCAGACGATGACAGGCCCCGAGGCAAGCTGTCCTGATGCAAAAATCTCAAGGTTTTAGGATTTACGGATGAGGGTGATGAAGGCGGAGGGTTTCGAGTTGAGAGTTTTTGGTTTAGGGTTCGGGATGATAGGGTTTAGGGTCCCGGAGCCAGAACGGGAGTTTCAGCAAATAGAGACTGTACCAACATGGAATATGAATATGGTATACCACAAGTTTAGCGAAATCCCCTACTGTAGACTGTAGAGCACTGTAGAGGTTTGAACAAGGTGCTCTCGCCGCTGTCTGTGCTCGCCGCCACTGCGTCCACAGCGGCCGAGGTGCGTCGAGCCCATCGGCTGGTGCGAGGCCTTAGGGCTTAGGGCTCTTAGGGCTCTTAGGGCTCTCAGGGTTTGGGTTTTAAGTTTTCTGTTGTTGTTGGGGGAGGGGGTTGGCTGCGTTCTGGCTGACATGCAGGTATGGCCGCTCAGGGCTTAGGCACGGCAGATTTGCATTTTTGGAGTGTCTCTGTGTGGGCAACAAGTCTCAGTTTTCCACGAACCTCCTTAGAGGAGCTTGTCTGGAATATGCTGCGACACATGCGGCACTCTGTGTGTGTGTGTATTTAGTAAGTCAAAGAGAGCCCAATACCCCTTAATTAAGGAATATGGCATATGGCTTAAATGATATAGGGCTTCGTATTCTGATTTAAGCTATATTCCTTATTTAAGTGGTATTGGGCTCTCTGGTTGAGACACATGCGGCACTCTGTGTGTGTGTGTAATGAGGAAGTTTGTTAATTAGTCTAGTTGGATGAGCTTTGAAGCGAAGACGATCCTACTCACTACTCAGAGGCGGCATGAACCGGTCAGGCTCTGACAGGGGTCAGCTGGCTCAGAAACGTGGTTGGATTTCTTTGGCCTCAAGACATTTCTTAGTGATGTTGGGCATCAAGATACAAGGTTCGCACGTCCGGGGTATTTGGTCCAGCAAAGGGGGTTAGGGTTTCTAAGACTGAGTGCCTATATGTTTGAAAACCCCACATGCCAGAATGTCCGCCGCACCGTAGGAAGCTGCCATTGTTACACCCCCGTACCCCTTGACCCAAAGCTGTAAGCTGCAGCCAATGAGCTCGCCAGCCGCCCCCAGCATCTTCGCGATGTTGAAGGAGGGCGGCCTCATGGGCTCTGGATGCTGTTCGGACTTCCGGCTTTAGGGCTTGTTGAGGGCACTGAGTATGAGGCTAGGCTTGAGGTATGTTCTGGTATCAGCTATAGTCTAACCCGAAACCCTAAACCCTAAAGGCTACAGTATAATTAGGTGTGTACGACGAACTTATCACCACGCGCAAGGCAGGCGGCTTCTGGCAGACCGGGGACCCAGCAACCTCAGGACCTAGACCAGGGATCCGTCGCCTGATTTCTGAAGATTACAGGTGGGGCAATCTCGGGTTTAGGGTTTCTTTCTTCTTCAACTAAGAACATGAAATGGGATCCTTCGGATGATTGAAGGTGTAACCGGCTCGAAACGGGTCCCCATGCCCTCCACAGCTATAGCCCCAAAACCCCTCAACCCTCAGCCCAAACCCAAACCCTCAAACCCCTGGACCTGGAAGCCGAACCCCGAAATCTTGATCCCTAATAGGGTTGAGGGTTTAGGGTCTAAACCCTAAACCATAAACCCAAACACTTTGGGGCCTAAACCTTGAGCCCTTCCCCCGCAGAAAAGCAGTGCCATGTGGCGCGCAGCGGGGGGAGAGGAAAACGGCCAACGCGCCGACTAAAAAGCCGCCATGGCGTCGGAAAGGGGATCGCATCTGCAAGGGTTTTTCAGAGGTTCTGCAAGCGTTTCTTAGACAGGGTTCTGTAAGGCTTCCAGTGGTCTGTTACGGTTTTGTGCTCTTCGGCTTTGAGGCTTTGGGTCTTTAGGCTTAGGCTTTGAGTCGTTTGGGCTTGCATTAGCGGGTAAGGCACGCCTGTCATAACTGTTTCGGGCTTGGGCAACATGCCCTCAAAATAGTATGCCACGGTTCAGTCCTGATTACATAAACTTCGGGCCTAATTTACAACCCGTACGCCGAATCGTTCCGAGGCAAAAGGTGCAGCTGAAGCACCTCGGGCGAAAGTAATGTTGGATGCATCTGGGCCGTGTTGCTAAGAGGTCGGAGGCTCAATGCAATAAGCCAAGACTCGGCAGTGAAAAGCAATTTGATTGCATGTCCCTGCGCCTCCCTCGAAAAGCAAACGAGCCGTTCGTAAAGTTCTAGCCCTAAACCGATGGATACCAAAGGTCCAGCTTTTCGTAAACGAGGGTTTTTTGATAACTTAGCATGGAGGCCAAAAATGCGGGTTGAGCGGCTACTCACTTGCTACAATCGTGAAGAGTTCTCAACCCTAAACCCTAAACGTCTAATATGGGGGCCTCAATAAGCAGAATATAGCGCTTTGGGATATATTATAGTAATATCCAGAATCAGGAACCCAAAGGAAAAAGCTAAGTAACTGCTCAGGCTTCTATATTAAGCGCTATACCCTAAGACCCTCATAACTACAGATCCTAACCCCTAAAGAAACCAACAAGCCTATATAAGCCCACCCATTTCGGGGAGCTCCGATCCCAAAAGCACAACTCGTGGTATCGAAGCCGGGAGCAACACCCCTCACCTGAAACCCTGCTTGCTGTTTGTGGGCTTTAGGGCCAGTTTCGGTTTAGCCGCTATTTCCACTGGTATCAAGAACTCGAATGACTAACATGGATGGCGATGGTGCTCGTCGATACCCGCAGCAGCAGCAGCAGCAGCAAGGAAGAGGAGGAGAAGGAGAAGGAGCAGCAGCAAAAGTAGAGTAGCAGCAAGAGCAACAGACCTCTTCGAGTTGCAGTCGGTTTTTGACTTTGGTGCCCGTTCGGAAGGGCATCAAGGTGTATGGCAAAACCAAGCCTGATTAAGGAAACCCGCATGGCAGCTCTGACCTGGGCATGCTAAGGAGTCTGCTGGTGGGACTCCCTCCGCCTGCACAGGCTGGGACATCTAGTTCTGCAAGATATAAGCGGTAGCCTGATATAGGGATCTTGAAAACTTGGGTTCGCACTGGAAATGTCAAAGTCCGTGAATGCCAAAGACGGATCAGAGCCCAGCCAGCATTTTCTTCGATTTCCTCTATACTAAGTCCTACGTTCCAAACCTCAACCCCTGCCACAGCCTCCAACTTGAACTGAACCTGCGAGCCTCACGTCTGCATCCCCCCTACCGAACCGTGGAAGCCCCAGCCTCACATCCAAGACTAGCAATCTTTCGGCCTTCTGAATCAAGGACCTTAAGCTTCAAAGCATACACCCTACAGCGTGAGCGCGAAAGACCCAGAGGTTCGAACTTGATTCACTTGGGAAGAAGTCAGAAGCTCCCTGACCCCGATCAGCAACTCTGCAAATAAAGGATGAGGGCACTTGGGCATCTTGAATTTCCCTCTGCAATTTCACCTCACACCCCCATGAAACCTTGCTCCAAACATGGCCTGAAGGACGGTATACACGGCAGGCTATCTGAACGCACGCCAGCTTTTCGCATCCAAACAAAAAACATGTCACTCCGACAAGCTACACTGGGCTAAAAGACTACTATCCAAAAAGCAGTCCCTTTGGTGATCCGCGCGGAATATGTGAATATGTCAGTCTTGTCCGAAGAAAGCGCCAAGCCTCTGAATGCCATGGGTCCAAACACCCCACCAAAGCCCCAATTCCTGAAGCCCTGGACCGTGACCCTAGTGAGCAGGCTTTGATTTTTAGAATCACGGGTCGTCGGGGTACATCATGCTGTACTATCATAGGAACCTCAAGGGATAGCGGCACTAATGAGTCGGGCACCTATAAGTACACACAGACAGTAATGCACTACTGTCTTGGCTATTGCCTGCAGGGCTGCCAGGGCAGCACTCCGCGCCGCCAGGCGGCGGGCCACGGCGGCTGCGCCACCGGGCCTTAACATTATAGAGACTTTAAGGGTTAAGTTCAGGGTTTAATAACATTATTGAGTTAATCAATCGATTCTTCTCTTCGCGGGTTTGGTGCCTGAAGTTTGGGGGTTTGCGGGTTTAAGGTTTAGCTTAAAGTCTGGTGAGGCTTGAGGGGTTTTTTGAGGTGTCTTATAACTTATAAGGTTCGTTGTTCAGGGATTTGAAGTTGGAAGATTAGGTGTTCAGTGAGTCTGCGGTATAGGCCTAGAATCTTGAAGGTAGACTGGAACCAGCACAAGCACTACCAGCGCTACCACTCTGCATCCGCGACTTCATCAACATGGCAAATGCCCATAATCGTGATGATCACCCCTATGACATACCATGGCAATATTGACCATGCTCAACCAGTCGGCATTGTCATTTCGCTTGTCCCCAGCATCATCGTCATCACCAGAATCATCACAAGCATCGTTGTCAACATGAGCCTCACGCACACCGTGATTTTGCCGAGTCTTACTGTCCGCCTCACAATTGTCCGCATCATCTCATCACCCTCACCCTTACTTCTTCGACAGCTTCAGCAACAATTTCACAAGCAATAGAGGCTGCACAAACATTTTAATGAAATGCACTATCTTACAATGTGCCATGGTGTTCTAGGGTGTACTATAATCGACTCCAATATACGACAAGATGCCATGACCTGTCATATAATATACCATGATGTACATGTACCCGTTTCCTATAAGACGTGCTACATACTCCAACATACTATAACGATATACATTGTCCCTATATGCGAAGCATCCACTCGGGGACCAAGGCCCCGGCTTTGCAAGCTCTTCAGTCTCAGCGATGACAAGCTGCTCGGGCTTGAAGAACTTGAGGTATCTGACGCTTTACATAGAGTTTAGGGGTTGGGGGTCAGTAAACTTTAGGCTTTTAGGGCTTAGGGTTTAGTGAAAGTCAGGGTTTGCGGTTTTAGGGTTTAGGGCTTGAGGGCTTTAGGGTTTATGGTGCTTGATTCCTTGGCCACTCGAGTGGCGCATGTATGCTTCAGAAATTTTGTGGTGAGATTCAGCAACTGTCTCGCGCCAGGAAACTGTCCCAGTAATGCAGCCTGGAGAACTCCGCCAACGAAATCATGTCAACTATCACCGAACCGGCTGGCCGGACCACAGAACAACTCATACGTCCAACCCAAGGCAAGGCCCCAGTCACCGACGCCGCACCTGCGGATGTTCTGTGCATAGTTGCCCATGCCTCCGCTGGATGGGCAGTGCTGCACACCAACCGCACGTTTCTAGAGCTGACCTCAGACCCCTTCACAACTCCACTTGGTAGACCCCCGCATTAAGCTTTGCGATTTGGGGCCCTTAAGGTTAAGGGTGGTGAAACCGACACACTGTGCTCTAATCCACGTACGCCTGCCAACCCTGTCATTCCTTGATACGTCATTCACAGGAGCTCCGTTATTTTCGATTTAGGGCAATGTGTTCCTTCTGTTGCCCGAAGTATCGGCCGAAAGACGAACCCCCGAACCTTAAAGTCCCTGAACGCTGAACCCTGAAACCTACAAGCCTCACCCCGAGAGCCCAATACCCCTTTTTTTTAAGGGATATTGCTTAAATCATAATCTGATGCCCTATATAATTTAAGCCATATTCCTTAATTAAGGGGTATTGGGCTCTCTGGGCATAACCCTGAACCGTAGACCCTAAACTCTCTAAGCCCTGTAAGCCTATGCCGACAAACTCGAAAAGCCCTAAACCCTTCATGGAGGCGAAGTAGCGAGACAAGGCCAGAAGCTGGCCCCCAGGAAACGGCAAGAGCCTTTGGAGGTTAAGGGGTCCTTTACGGGTTTGCGGTATAAAGGGCAAAAGCCTTGTTACGCTAAGGCTCACGAACTTCATGGGATTGTAGAGAGATTCTCAGGGTTTTCAGAAGGGCTTTTCGATAAGCTCACGACATTTATGAGAGAACATGGGTGTGGAGGGGTTGGCATGCTCTCCTTACTGGGTGCCTGTCGGCTCTAGGACTTATAAGGTTTAGGGGCGTTTAGGAGTGTATAGGGTTAGGCTGACGGGGCTTCCAAGATCGAACTGGGTCTGCGAGGATCCAGGGTACGTCTGTCGCGTCCGGAGAGGCCCTCAGCGGGACCCTGCAGCATATCCTGGAGGGTTTAGGAGTTTAGGGTTTAGGGCTTAAGGGTTATAAGGGTTTAGGGTGGGTGTATTCTGCAAGGTGATGCCATGCTCGCGAACGAGCTGGTGGTCCGTTCTCTCTCTGGAAGCGACTCCCAGGAAGTGCTTCGGCGGCAGACTCTTGGACTCCCTTGGACTCTACAGCAGGAGGGCTCTGCGCAAGCTGAAGCAGTTGCAAGGCAGTCAAGAGGCTTTAGGGTTTAGGGTTGTTCTTGCGATTTCTGGACGAAACGGGCCAGGACAGGTGTGAAGCAATCGTAGAGCGCTCTGCATCAACGCTTCTCATCGGGTACGCGAGGTGTGAGAACTTGTCAGCCTGCCCAACCCACTACTAGAGCCCTTATAGAACACCATAAAACCCTGGTAAAATCTGTGACTACCAAAAGACAGGGAGTTCTGGAGGATCGCGGGGCTTCTTGCAAAGTAAGGAAAAAGTAACTATTGTTAACCCCTAACGAAGGTACTTATAACCCCATCCACTAAGTCCATGAGCGTCCAAGAACAATACGACAAGGATCCTAACATTTTGGATTTGTTACTCTTCCGGGCCTCTTTGTTAGGTGATTCATGGACCCCTTCCTTATCCTGGCCCGTTTGGCTTATGCTTTTGGAAAGCTGTAACCTTAGACCCTCAGTCAATAGTGTGGAAGACCCTTAGGGCTTCAGGGTTTAGGGTTTAAGGTTCCCTTAGGGCTTCAGGGTTTAGGGTTTAAGGTTCCCTTAGGGCTTCAGGGTTAGGGTTTAAGGTTCCCTTAGGGCTTCAGGGTTTAGGGTTTAAGGTTCCCTTAGGGCTTCAGGGTTTAGGGTTTAAGGTTCCCTTAGGGCTTCAGGGTTTAGGGTTTAAGGTTCCCTTAGGGCTTCAGGGTTTAGGGTTTAAG
>BGNK01000058.1:359044-435086 GCA_003297005.1 Symbiodinium sp. clade A Y106
GGTTCCCTTAGGGCTTCAGGGTTTAGGGTTTAAGGTTCCCTCAGGGCTTCAGGGTTTAGGGTTTAAGGTTCCCTCAGGGCTTCAGGGTTTAGGGTTTAAGGTTCCCTTAGGGCTTCAGGGTTTAGGGTTTACGGTTCCCTTAGGGCTTCAGGGTTTAGGGTTATTTACGGTTCCCTTAGGGCTTCAGGGTTTAGGGTTATTTACGGTTCCCTTAGGGCTTCAGGGTTTGGGGTTTATAAGGTTCCCTTAGGGCTTCAGGGTTTAGGGTTTAAGGTTCCCTTAGGGCTTCAGGGTTTAGGGTTTAAGGTTTGGGTTTAGGGTCGATGACCCTCGGGTTTAACTTAACTGCCGAGGCCGTTCGGGAGTTGTTCGGATCTCTCCGAAAAAAGGTCTTTCACTGGGCTTTGAAGTAACCAGGGAGAAAAAAGTATAGACTTTTATTCCATAATGCTTCCCTCTAAGTAACAGGTCCCCAAAAAAGTATTAAAGTATGGTACTCCAAAGTCCAGGGAAAGAAGGTCTTTCATACAGGAAGCCGTTCTTTCACGATGATCAATCACCCCGAAAAAACTGAAGCTCATAAGACCTGAACCGGGAAAATTTGAACCCCGATCCCCACGTACCCCCCAAACTGGGCAGTATACTGTAAATCACCCCTCAAGCCAAGCCATTCAATGTTTGTTACTTAAGCGCAATTGCACACTCTGGGCTGTTAACAAAGCTGCTGATGATAAACCCAGAAACTCACACTCCTAAACCCTCAGCCTTAGGCTACATACCCAAACCCTGAGCTGAATGCTAAACTCCCAAACCCTGAACACCTAACTCGCAAACGTCATCCTCACCCCAAACCCCCTCCTAGAAACCCTTTTTACCTCCTCAAACCCCAGAGCAACCCTTATACAATCCTCGCAAAGACCCTGCGCACAAGAAACACGTGGGAGTTTGCGAAATTTGGGGTACCCTATTTTGGGGGTCCTTATACTAAGGATCCTACTATTTAGGGCACTAAATAAGGGTCGCTATTTTCCGAAAACCCCAAGTCACCCCTTGGCGCCGACCTTTCATCGATCCTGGGTGCGAGGAGCGCCGCGAGCAAGCCTTGATTGCTGTCTTGTAGGGTCTTTTAGGGTTTAGGGTCCAAGTTTTTGTAGGGCTTTGGGTTTAGGGGTTTAGGGTTAGGGCTTTAGGCGCTTCTTTCATAGGCTCACATGGGAGGCAAAGGCCACTCTGTGCAACAAAGGTGTTAACAGGAAGGAGTCTTGTTCAGGGCAGCAGGTTGTGGGAGTTTAAAACACCAACCTGGGCTTTGAAGTAACCAGGGCGAAAATATTATAAGTAACAGGTCCCCAAAAAAGCATTAAAGTATGGTACTCCAAAGTCCAGTAGCTAGAAGATGGAACCCTAAACCCTAAACCCTGTCGGGCAGGGGCTCTGAGATTGGACGTGGCTGACAACGCCATACGTTGATGAAACAAGTAAAATTTCCAGCTCCAAGACGCGAAGTCCTTAAAGCTCCATGCCCCAATCCCTAAAGCCCCAAACCCTAACCTCTAAACCCCTAAACCCTAACCTCTAAACCCCTAAACCCTAACCTCTAAACCCCTAAACCGCCTAAACCCCTACACCCTAAGCCCCAATCTAAGTCCACGTTGACATAGACTTGGACAAGGAGCCTTGGGGATCCTGTCAAACACCGGCATGCTAAAACGCCTAAACCTTACCTTAACCCTGAAGAACCTACCTTTTTAGGGTTCCTTATTATGATTTCCTTATATAAGTCCTTAGAAAGGTAGGTTCTTCAGGGTTAAGGTAAGCCTTACTTCGAGGGTCGGGGGGATTTAGTAAGTAGGTAATAAGTACAATTTTAAATACCCTAAAAGGAACCCTAATTGAGGCTAGGGCTAGGATATACAAAACAAGAACTAAGTCCCCCGACCCTCCGAGCAAGCCGCAGGATCTAATTTTCTTCGAAGCCCTCGTTGAGGGGCCGAAATCATAAGACTTCTGCGGTACCTAGAGGATCAGGGGACTTCGTAATTAGGGTTACAAGTACGGCAACTACAGTATCTGATTATAAGTAGTTACAGTACTTGTAACCCTACTTACTAAATACGTCCCCTGATCCTCTAAGTATGTTACACTGTGCATAGTATCGGCAATCTATGGGCATCAACGAACACACTGACACTACTTCAAGTGCCAGAGGACACGGTGACTCGGTTGCAAGTAGGGCCAAGTAGGGTCAGAAGCAAGATAACTCAGATAACCCCTTAACAGGCTGTTTCGTTACATCTTTATAATTGTCTACCTATCACCTGCGTACTCAGTCCCTTGCTGCTCCAACCCTCTTTGGCCCTGAGGCCCTGCAGCCGAAGCCCTGAAAGCCCCCTAAACCCCTAAGCTTTTAAACCCTAAAACCCCCCAACCCCTACACCCTAAGACTTTAAACCCTAAACCCTCCAAACCCGAACCCAAAGCCTTTAAACCCTAAAACCTGAACCCTTCAGAACAAAATCAGCTCGCAGATTTCCCGGCCTCCGCGACCTCCCCTCGATCCCAAGACCTGGGCAGTTTTGCGGATTGGGGCCCCGAGTCGACCACAAACCCTAAACCCCAAGCCCTAAACCGTCTTGCGGCTTAGTTGTTTTTTTTTTGAGCTCCTTTTTATGTCCGCCCAATCGTCTGAGCCTACATAAGGCCATCGGCAAGGAGACGGCTTAGTTGTTTAGGGTTTAGGGCTTGGCATTTTGGATCTGGTAGTTTCGGGTTTGTGCTTTTGAGTGTTGGGGCAGCAGGGTTTGGGTTGTTTATAGGGGACGAAATGTTGGAAGTACTTATCAGCATTAATTAATAACTGGGTGGTTGTCAAAATTAGGGTCCCTTCTTGGGTACCCTAAATGATAGGTGCCGTACTATATTAAGGACCCAGAAAGGGACCATAATTTTGACAACCACTCAACGCTTAGGGTTCCCTAGTGTCATACAGCGTAACGTCCCAAAGAGACGCTGTGCAAATCCCATACTAAAACCTTATCTCAACCGTTATAGAACTCTTTGCGCTTTAAGGAACCCGTAAAAGGAACCCCATTCTAATTATTAAGGCCCTGTTATAAGAACCCTTATAGATCCCTTATAGTAGACCTTATATAGACCCCTTTAAAGGGACCCTATTCTGATTATTAAAGCCCCTCTCCTCTGTCTGCGCAATTGATTGACGAGCCTGCCTCGAGCCTGGGTCTGCTAGGCTTAGACTCGGCCAAACGGGGCTCTTAAACCAGAAACCCAGAGAGCCCAACACCCCTTAATTAAGGAATATAGTGAATATAGCTTAAATCATAATATGAAGCCCTAAATGATTTAAGCCGTATTCCTTAATTAAGGGGTATTGGGCTTTTTGGGAACCGCCCAAAATGGACTTAATGGTCTGTTATATTTATTTATCGTTCCTAGGCAGAAAATTTCTGCATAGGAACGAAAAATTTACGGGATCCCTCGACCCTAACAATTGGGGCCTTAAAAAATCTGAGTATGGTGCTGCGGTCCGCTAGCGTTATATCTGTGTAGGCACCATAAGAGGATGGCAAAACCGCTAAATTAATCCAGAAAAGCCACCACACACCCCTAAGCCTAATTCAGCTAGAGGGGCTACTTACACTGCAAACTCTCCAACGAGGCTCGTCCAGCAACCCAGAACCGAAACCTACCAAACCCTAAACCCTAAAAACCCTAGACCCTAAAAACCCTAAAAACCCTAAAACCCTAAAACCCTAAACCCTAAGCTATCTCCCAAGCCCGGGCTCCTACACCAACCCTTTGTTTGCCTCTTCCCCTGCGCTCTCGCCCTCGCGGTAGAGTGCTTCGACCTGTGCAAAGGCGGTTCTTCAACCCTTGCAACTCGAAGCCCCGGGTTTAGGGTTTTAGGGTTTTGGGGTTTTAGGGTTTAGGGTTTTTAGGGTTTAGGGTTTTTAGGGTTTAGGGTTTTGGTTTAGGGTTAGGGGTTTAGGGATCGAAACTGCCAGGGACCTTCCGGGACCTCCAGCTACCATATCTTACTTGTTCTGCAAACTTGTCGGGGATGCTTATACTTGGACCAAGCCCAAACAAGTTACTGAGAAGCCCAATGCACACCCCGAAACGGAGGGAGATTTAACATAATTTCTGGCGGGACAGCCGCCCGAACTCCAAAAGCTAAGCTTCAAATCCTGCACCCTCATTCCTCGACACTGAGTGCCCAGAGAGCCTAGTGAATCAGGAAATTTTCTACTGGAGTTAGCGGGTGGTGCAAGGCTTCGTAGATTTTCAGAGGTTGCTGCAACAACGAACCGTCTTCAATTTTCACAAAGGATCCTGAATCAGATTTTGAGGAGGTCGCCTAATTCAGCAGCAAAGGCGCTCTGGGATTACAGTACCTATATAAGCCTCTCAAAAAACAAACATGGTGTCCTGTTCAGCAAGATCTTACATGAATTGAAACCCTTGCACGCGTAAGGGCTCTCCACAACGACATGAATTCCAAATAGTCGGATCTTTTGCGTTTAAAAGACAACCAAACGAAGCATGAGATCCCGTTCAGACCCTTCAAAACCTCCCGGCATCCTCAACCGGAAACCCTGATGCCCAAAGTCCCAAACACTAACCCATCAACATCCTATTCCTGAGGGTTCCTTAGTAGCATTCATTAAGGCCCCTGTAAATCCCTCTTGGAGCGTGGGTTCCGCTTTGCCTCGTCGGTCTTGGACCACGAGACCTTGGGTCGGCTGTGTATACTTAGAGGATCAGGGGACTCAGTACGTAGGGATAGAAGTAAGGAAACTATAGTTATATCTACTTGTAATCAAACTTAGGATAGTCATAACCCTACTTACAAAGTCCTACGATCCTTCAAGCAGTACAGTTTGGTTTTAGAGAATTAGGGGTCGCAGGGTCGTTTACCAAGGGTTAAGGTTTAGGGTTTAGGGGTAGGGGTTTAGTGGGCTTCAGCTTTCACGAAGAGGGCCGCGTGACCGCAGGGCGATCAGGGCTTGTACTTGATTGGGCTTCCGTTTTAGCGGCTGTCAGAATATCAGGTGCAATGTAAAAAAGTCAAGCCTCGGCGACTGAAACCGTATAGTAGCCCTTTTAAGGAACCCTCAGTCGCTCAGCCCTGAGTGATCAGGCGCTCAGTAGTAACCATCGCTGACCGAGCTAAGTTTTAGCAGGCCTAAGACCCCCAAAGCCCTAAACACTTAAACTCTTAATTGATGAGCCAACTCTGAGCCCTAAACCCTACCCTAAACCCTAAACTCTGAGCCCCTAAACCCTAAAGGCTTCAACCTTAAGCCCTAAACCCCAAAGGCTTCAACCTTAAGCCCTAAACCGTAATGCTAAAGACAAGTGCAGGTAGCAATCAGTCCGAGGCTCTTTGGGGCAAAGGGCCGAGTGGGCACGGACGTGAACAGGACAAACATCGCTTAAGCCTGGGGTTAGAGGTTTAGGGTTGTTTAGGGTTTAGGATTTGGGCTTAGGGGGTTGGGGTTTAGGGCCTAGGGTTTAGGGGTTTAGGGCTTCAGGGTCTACACTTCCGTCCCGAGGCGGGCAGGCCCCAAAAGAAGGTTCGCAAGGCGACAGCCGAACCAAAATGAATCCCACAGCAACCACCCCAAAATTCTCCGGAATCCCTACTGCAACCTTTAGTAGTAATATGTGTTTCCGAAAATAGGGGACCCTAATATAGTACCCTAAATAGTACAGTAGGATCCTTATGATAAGGACTCCAAAATGAGGTACCCCTATTTTTCGGAAACTCCCATATGATTACTATTTGTCATTATTATTGCCATTAGTATTATGTCACTATTTAATTTAGTATCCTAAAAACCTAAACAGCCAATGCACGAGTGAGCCCTTAGTGCAAGAGTCTAGTCCAAGGGCCCCGACGGCGTCAAGCAGCGACTTGGGCGGGTAATTTTTCATCAGAAAGTCCTACACAAGTTGGCTTGGGAGGTAGTGTAGGAACCTGATTAAGAAACCTTGGGCCTTTAGCAGGGTTCCTTATATGTATCCTACCATTCTGGGGTTATAGGCCCAGGGTTTCTTAATCAGGTTCCGACATTATGGCACAAAGGGCTCAGGATTTGGTATTCAAGGTTCAGGGTTGAGGGGCCCAGGATGTTGGATTCAGGGTTCTTGAGACTCCTGGACGGCAGAAGACTTCTGTTGACATTTATCTCTGAAATTAGGACTCTTGCGCATCCAATCGGCACGGATGCAAGCATCTCCTGTCGGCATGTAGTGGCCCCAAACCCGAAGCAAAGCTGCCACCTCGTTACCCTGGTGTTTGTTTAAGAAACTCTCAAGTACGATGCAGTTTTCGCGGCTTTAGGTTTCAGGTTTTAAGGACTTGGAGTGGTGTCGGGCTTTCACGAGTTTCGGTGCAAGGACGCCCCCTTGACAAGACACTTGGAACATTCGTGAAGAAGGTTTTTTGAACTTGCCCTTTGCAAAAGTGATTCTGCTGATGATTTCAGCTTATGTGTGTTTCGGCTTCAGGATTTACAAGGGGCTTAATATTTGAGGTCTTAGGGCCTTCCGTGCATGGTAGCGCTGCAAAAACTCGAAGCCCCATCCAGTGAAACACCAGCCCACACGCACACGCGCACGCACGCACACACACACACAAACACACACACACACACAAACACACACACACACAGACAGACAGACAGACAGACAGACACACACACACACACCAAACCCTAAACCCTCTTTTGCCAAGCCTCGCCCATGCCCATGCTCCTGGCACCGGTGTGATGTCAGCGCGAACAAGTGGGTTCAGGGTGTTGGGCTCAGGTTTGGTTTCTATGTTCAGGGCTTTAGGGTCTTAGTCTCCTAGTCTTCTTGGGTTCTGGGCTTCATAGAACTGGGGATACGAGTTGAAGCTACAGGTTTTCACGCTGTGGCCACTTTGTCGGGGATCTCCGCATGTAACCACATAGGGACCGAAACAGGCTTTGTACTGATTCAAACGATTACTCAGACATGTACATCGAGTGTAATCACCCTACGACTCAAGCACAGTTCAGAGTCGTTTTCGTCGTTGACGATAAAGTAGCAGCAAGAATCATCATGAGCAGGGACACAAAGCATGAGCAGGGTCTGGATTGAGAGGAGGCTCTGTGACCGAACTCGAACGTGCGACTTGACCTGCCGCATGAACCAAATCCTCAACGGGACTCGACACCCTGAACTCCCAGCCGCAAACCTTCACATGTCAAGCCCAAAGCCTCAAACCCACAATCTTCAAGGGCCGTAGTCCTCTCGAAGAATCCCCTGAAGACTTGACGGCTCAACGACGCCTGTAATCCCTTCCCTGTAACATTAACCCCCTGATATAAAAACACCCGGCCCCCGGAATTTCGGGTTTGGGGCCCCCAATGGAAAGTTAATTAGAAACATTAGCGGGGGCCTAGGATTGTATTAGTTTTAATAGAGCCAAGACAGCAGCAGTACTAATCAAACCGAAGAGACAAAGCTTTAGGGTTTTCGGGTTTAGGGCTCAAGGCTAAAGCTTTAGGGCTTAGAGCTTTAGGCTCAAGGTTTAGGGCTTAGGGCTTTAGGGTTTAAGGCTTAGGGTTTTAGGGCTTACGGTTTAGGGCTTAGGGCTGTCTGCTCTACAGCCGGAACGGCTGCGTAGGAAACGGTCGTTGTTTACTTGTCTGACTGTCTGGCCCTGATGACTGTCAATCCGACTCATACCCGGATGCCGAAACCCGTCCTAATATTAAAACAAAATCCAGGAACTTAATTGTTATATTAGGGGGAGGGGGGGCGTTGCAATATTAGGGGGAAGGGATTAGACCACCAACATTTGGTTTAATTGCTCTGGGTTATCATCAGTATGCACGACGATGCAGAGGCCCTGGCTTGCCCCAGATGATGGCATTCCGCTCCAGCCGCCACCACGAACTGTCAAGTCTTCTTTAGGGTTTAAGGGTTTAGCGCTGTACACGCATCAAGGATCTCTCGTTTATGCATGTTACAGTCCTAATCTCAACACTATCCTAGCCGACTCACGGAGTGTGGGCTTTTTTGGGTTGACAAGTTTAGGGTTCCAACTGAGATTTGCATCTTCGGCTTAGGACTTAGCTTTTTTCATAAGCGCGCAGTCGCGTTAAGGGCTTCGGGATCTTTGGGGTTTTCCGATCTTGGGGCTCAAGGTTTATAGGGTTTAGGGTTTAGGGGGCTCAAGGCTGAGATCTTCGATTTGTGAAGCAGGGGTTTTGCTACTAGGAAGTAGCACGCGAAATGACATCTCAGAGCCCTGTCTACAGTCTCCACGGTGAAAGTACAAATCCTTCTTGAGATCTTAGATTTCTACAGCTCGTATCATCAACATCATCAACATAAAACCCACATCGCACACTCAGCAATATTCTTGGCAAGCCTTACATAGACCCACGGAAGCAATTACTAGTCTAACAGCCTTGGTATCCACTGAGCTCTCTGCCGGTGCTGCTCCTCAGGTTTGCGGACGATTACCAAGAGTGTGGCCTTCGAGGGAAGCGATCTTATTCTGACTTTTGCTTAGGGCTTTGGGGTTTGGGGTGTTCCAGGTTTCGGCCGCGACTTTATTTAACCCATGCTCCCCTGTTGTAGTAGGACCATGGGAGGGCAAGTAGGTTTAGACAGGATTCCTTTCCACCATGAAGGTGACCAGTGTAATACAAGGGGCCTTAATAATTAGAATAGGGTTTTGGGGCCCATCATACTCTGATCCTCATAAAGAACCCCCAGAATAGTATAGGTAAGTATTGAGGCCCCTATATTACACCNCCCCCCCCCAGATCCGGAAAAACCTTGACCCTCCCCCGCGCGGAAGCCCCAAACCTTTGAAGCCCTAAAGCCCCCTCCACACCCAGATCCCCACAGGCCCCCAACTAACCTACCCTAAACCCTAAACCCTAAACACTAAACCCTAAACCCTAAACCGAAGAGAGAGAGGGGGGCTTGGGGTTTAGGGTCAAGGACCCTGGACTGCACGTCTGAAGGTGTTGCAGTGAAGGCCGTTGAATATGGCAGAGATTTAGGGTTTGGGATGTAGGGCTTGTTGAGGGCTTCCTGCACTTATTGTTCTTGTTACTCACATCTTATTCATGTTTTACCCGTCCCCCTTATGCACCACTCTGTCGTTCAACATGAAGTATGTGGCAGATCGGGTGGGGCGGACCCTGACCCCCATATCCCTAAACCAAAAACTGTTGAAGCCCCGAACCCACGGAGCCTGACGGCCGATCCCCTAACTCCGGAGATCTAGGGCTGCCGGGGTGAAATTTTTGGGGCCAGAATACGTCGTGAGAACTGGAACCTAATTTTGGGTTACATTGTCGTATAAATATAACAAGGAGCTCTAGGGACGAATATTGGTAAGTATTCCACTACTACCCTAACCCCCCAGAACCTACTTTTTTTGTGGGGTCCCTATAAACTCCATTTTAGGGTGTACAACCAGAACCTACGTACACGAAAGTAGGTTTTGATAGGTTAGGGTAGTGTGCCAACTGGTAGGGCTCAGAGCCTAGAGTTTCGATTTCTGGCCTAAAGGTTTACGCGGGGTTGATAGTGTTGTAGGCTTTGGTGTTCACTGATTCAGGGTTTGAGTTTAGGGATCAGGCTTCAGTAAATGAGCCCTAAACCGGATTGCATACCATGAGGTTCAGATCGAGCAGCAAAAGCTTCATGAAACATAAAACCTAAAACCACTTCGCACAGGCATAAATGACCTTGGTGGATTGGGAGGTTGCGTCCAAGGTATCCTTGTGGAGGGTACATAAGCCCACATGCATAAGCGACTGTGAATACTGCTTATAAACCCAACAGGGCATTGTTCCTGTATAAATGCCCGTGCCGCAGGGCCATAACATGGTCTTGAAATGTTTACGCCCACGTCTATGTCCTTGCTTCAGGAGGCCCTGCTATCCCAAGTATGCACCGTGACTCATTTCGTCCCGTGGACCTTCTGCAACCCCTTCTCTGCCGTGCACTCTACGCCACAACACGAAACAGGTACTTAATTAACGGAGATGATGCGCAGGAGACCGGCTAGGATTTCAGATTCAGGGCTTGGGCTTTTACATATCGGGCTTTGAAGGCGCAATGATGCCCAAAGCCTGAAACCCTGTGCCACCCACTCCTTGCAGACGCGAACCACACTCGTGCCTAAGTACTACATCTGGTGTCTCAAGCGCTGAATCTAAGGTAGGAGCCTGAAAAATTAGACTCGGGTTTCGGGGGTACGTTAGAGTGGACAACTACAGAGACCACAAAAGGCATCATGGATCACTCCTACTACTCGCTTTAGGATCCAAGATGATCGAAGGGTAACGTCCCAATGGCTGAACATTGGGCACTCCGCCACCTCTGGGCAGACAGCGGAGATCAACCGCGCGGCCTTGAAGCATGACAGTTTAGGGCTTGTGGTTTAGGGTTTGAATAGAGGGGGCTATAAACCCAAAAGTTGGAAACCCAAAAGCCTCAACCCTAAAGAGTAATGTATAGGGAATCCCAGCACTAATTGTCCTGAATCCGGCTTCCAACTTTTTGTGACTTACTATACTCAGTAGTACCATTACCCTAAACCCTAAACCCTACACTATCCCCTGGAGTCCCTACATGATCGTAGTACAATCTAGCCTGACAGCCCCATTCCAAAAAAACCTAAACATAAACCCCCGAGCCCTAAACCATAATATCCGATATAACACTTAAGTTGCCAAATCTTGTCACTTGCAGATTTCGGGGCTTCAAACACTAGGTGGACCTGATTTAGGGTATAGTAAGATCCGACACTTTTCAGGGTTCTACCCTGAGGCAGCATCCCATTTTATGATTGGGGCTGTGCTGTTAAAGAGAAGCTTGAATGGCATCGGTATGGGGTTTGAGGCCCCGGGTGGTTCAGGGTTTGTAGGACTTGGATTACATTCAGGGTCCCGACATGGGGCCCCTGGATGGTTTTGGAGCTCTGGGTAACTAAGCACTCAAGGTTTTACGCTTAGGCATAGTGGAGGGTTGGGAGGTCTTAGGGCTTCAGGATTTCAGGCTGTAGGGCATTGGAGTGGTGGGGCTTATCGCTGTTTACGTGTTTTAGTTCTGGTTTTGAAGGTGCAGAAGCCTCAATGTCATTGATATAATGCACTGCTGTCGTTCTAACTGGCAAGGCTGGGATCACGGTAAATATTCCAAGCACTGCTACTGCGAATTCGCGCCATAAGCTTTTGCTGCTGATGCTGCTTTGAATACTGTGCTGCTGAATACTCATGTGTCACTATCATAATGGTATTTGCATCTCAAGGTCGTGATGGGTACGGCGATTATGCAGAAGGAGGTGCTGCTTTGCAACAAATATAAACATTATCATTGTCACCGGCTGTGTCCACATCTAGCTCTTCTGTAACGAAAACCTTCGAAAGCTGCGTTTGGCCCTATGAACCCGTTCATAACTGAAACCATTGAGAGACGCATCTCTCACTGTTGTATGTACTTGGATGAATGGGACAACCGGCGACTGACACATGCGGACTGCAAACAAACCAACAGGCAAGCGTACACAGAACAATATTGAAATTTGCAAGCATCCATGCCGAATTGCTGAAACGACTGGTCGCACTTGCGACGGCCATGCTTCGCAAACGTCTAAGGCAGCCACCCAAGGCGCTGTAAGATGTGAAGCGCAACCGTCGAAGACGACCGGCCGTGCCTGGCAGCTGAAGCGGCGGCATTCCACTGCACAATATTTGCAAATCTCGGTGGTGCTCATCTTTCCTCTCCGATGACAAGAAAACGCTTCATGCATCAACCTTGCCGAGGCCACACCGTACCATTTCTCGGACCTGGATTTTGTCAGAAGACTCAAAGCCACAACACGTCATGCCATTGCAAGCCAAGATCTACATGTCCAAAAACCACTCGGGGAGGACACCGGAGGTTAAGGTAGGAACCCTAGAGCATTACCAAAACGTTCGTGTAAAACTCATCACGGCTTTCAACTACGCCTACGTGCAACTCGAAAATATCGGTCCGAGAAATTCGGGACCATGCCAAACAGAGATTCCGTGAAAACATACATGACCGGAGCGCAATTCCTCTGTGCTTACAATTCCGTTCCTCCTACTCTACGTTAGCAACAGCTCGCTCCCAAGGAACAGCAAACTGCAATGATAACCCGAAAATTCGACAGGATGCGATGGCATCCGCTCCCCTTGTGCCGGCAAACGTCATCGCACTTGCTAGGCGTAAAGTTTCACGCATCGCTTCCAGACTGTCTTGTCCATACTTTTTGGACAATGCACAAACTCGCTGCGCATGAATATGCCCAGCAAGGCGTGGTATGTTACACGCGGTAGCCCCCCGAATGGTTAAGTACCTAATTCGTCACGTATGAAGCACCCAAAAACAGAAACGGTGCAACAGATGCTCAACCACTGTGGGATTAAAACAGCCTCGCAGATGTGCGGAATGCAGCTGCATCATGCATGATTTTGGTTCCCCCGGCTGCTCAGAGACGGATTGCGGAAGTGTGACTCGCTGACTCGCTCCATGTGTCAAAGGCCTCTCAAGCTCTCGCAAAAAGATTGGACAAGAACATAACTTAGCTTGTCGTTGCAGCAGTGTTTTGCCAGCAAAATGAATTTGCCACGAATCGCGCCAGGTTCCTTCACTACGGCCTTTGCCGCTGTTGTTATCATGGGCCCTCTATCGAAGCCTGAATCATCGGACTAGAGTGTGTTTTCTCAGGAGCCTGGCGATTTGGATCGTTCATCCCAGCACTACTGCTACAGCCGCTTGTATGATTGGGTCGCGGCGTCTGCATACTTAAGGAACCCGGACCCTGAAGCCGAAACTTTAAAACAATACTACATAGTAAAAACTACCAATTATTATTGCTAGTATCATTATTCCTACTGTTATGATAGATTGTTATTCTTCTTGTTCCTATTCCTAATCCTATTCCTATTCCCGTTGCCATTCCATCCATTCCCAATCCTATTCCCATCCTGATTCCTGTTCCTAGTCCTAACCCATCTCCTATTCTCATTTCTTATTCTAACCGTTAGTCTTCTTCTTCTTCCTACTATTGTTTTGATTATGATTGTGAGTATTAAGTTACTATGTTGTTATTATCCTGTGCCGTCGGACACAGGCATCCGAGGGCAGCGTAGTGAACGCAAATTGCTGGGGAGGCTTATGGATAATACAGAGGCCGTCGTCGTTGGAATAGGGTTCCGGAGGAGAAAGGTTGTAGTGGGGAGGCTTCCAGAAATCAGCTGCTTATTTGCTTGTGTTCATACATGAGGCATAAGACTTAAGACTTATATATGCAACTGATCAAGACATTCCATTTCAAATTTGTATGCAGCATAACAGCACAAGCCCCTTTATTATTCCAGGCAGCTGTTTGAAGCTCAGAACCTTTTGAAACTCAAGTCTTGGCTTCTAGGGCTGGGCCCAGGCAGCTTCTACACATCGGCTGGGAAGAGCATCCGATGGGGTCCTGCTCCGCCATATCCTGGTAATCAGTTTCCCACTGTCTGACCCGAAAAACCCAAGGTTTAATTGGGCCTTGAAGGGGTTCCTGTATGGGTGTAGTGTGGATATATTGACTTTCTGCTACAGACTGTTGACTACTTGAATCGAACAGCTTGCGATGTGGTCTTGTTGCCTAGCTTTTGTCAGGCTTGGTGGACGTGGTTGAGGAGGACACCCTATGCCCGAATGGTGGTATGAGGGCCTGAAGAATTGGTCCTCGTATCTTGCAGCTCCTATAATATAAGAGCTGGCACAAGGTGTCCCAAGACTCTATCCACATCACTAAGTCTGCTAAACTGTATCCTATACCATCTATACCTGAAGCCCAATTCGCTTCATACGAAACTCAAAAACCCTAAGCTGGAAATAAAACACCCTAAACCATAAACTGTAAGCTGGAAATAAAACGCAGCCAAAACGCAGCCACATTGTGAACTTCAGTGGAAAGCACATTCGGTAAGCGCCGGGATGCACCAGCCTGTTTTAGGATGAAGAGATCACCCCTAAACCCTAATGTAGGGGAATTAATAGTCAGAATAGGGTTTTGGGCCCATTATACTATAATTACAATATGGAGCCCCCAAAATAGTATAGGTAATTATTAAGGCCACTCTATTAAACCCTACGAGGTCCGGAACCCTGCAGCTCTCAAACCCGGAGAGTTTAGGGTTTGGGTACCAACACCCTCAATCCTCCCCCTCCAAAAGCAGGAATATTGATGGATTTAGTAACAGCTGGAACTTGAACCGGACTGGGTATACCCTCTGGTTGAAGCATCTGCCTTTCACAGGGACCTAACATTCCTCAACAAAGCGCTCTTTCCTTTACGAGATCCCAAACATTAAACATCCAAAAACCCTACACCATAAACAACCGGTAAAGGTCTCAACAACTCCAGACGAAAAGAGACTACACACCGGGGCTGCGCTTCTAAGCCCTGAACACCGTACCTCGAATTCCTAATACCTGGACCCCAAAACTATGTAGAATAATGGCCTTTTATAGGTATTGGGCCATTATTTTACCTACTTTTAGGGGTTTAGGTATGACGTCTTGGGTTTAGTTTTTTGTTTTGCAAAGCACCCCAAACTCGGTTTGCCAGCAAGAGTGTCTTTTATTAGACTACATGAACCTGAAGGGTAAAATCTAAAGTCTGAAGATCCTAAACCGCTAAACCTTAAGTCCTGAACTAAACTGCAGTAAGCAAACTCTGACCCTAAAGCTGTCCACGTGTCGCATCGACAATTATATCCGCGGAGCGTGTTGGCTACTCACTGGGCTTAGGGTTGTAGGGTTTCCGTGATTTGGGACCCTAGATTGTTCGGGGTAGAGGTTAGGGTTTGGGGTATTCCCGGTACTCTTTATCCAAATTTCATTGAAAGCGTGATCGGCCATGCCTGCATTGCACTGCTTTTCTGCAAATCTTACACCTTACACCCTAAACCTCAAAGCCCTCGCGCCCACCCGAAGTAGTGCCCGGCGAAGTAGAGGGATTCCTGCGAAGAAATAGTCGGCTGCAGTTCGAAGAATACTAGCTAATAACGATGCTGATAAAAGAAGGAGAATAATAGCAACAACATTTATTTAGTTAACTGCATTTAGTTCAGGCGCAGGGCGGCCACGACGTCTCGAATACGGGAACTTTGAACATGCTTTCTTGTCGGCAGTTAATCAAACGAGATTGCCAGTCAGAGCCGCCCGAGCTTGCTTAGGTTTTGCAGTTTAAGGCTTTGGGGGTTTGCACGGTGAGTGTAGGGTCCTGAGACCGTCAACTGCCTAAACCCTAAACCAGAAAGAACCTGAAACCAGAAACTCCAAGACTGAAGTTTGAAACTCGAGCCAGGAAACCGGAAATGATGGCCGAAAGTCCAAATCCTCACCGTCCAACAACGCACCTTCCTGTCGAACAAGGAGCTAGGATGAGTTGAACACTGGCAGGCTCCTTATCATTGGCCAGTGGCTGGATCCACGCGGAAAATGGGCCTCATCAAACAGGCTCTGGGTTTACAGCTCCGGGTTTACACGGGGGTGATTGTCTTTTGTAAGAAAACCCGAAAGAGCCCAACTGCTTTTCGAACTAGGGGTCAGTGTTCCTTAAGTGCTACAAAGATGCTAGATATGAGTATACAACCGCTTAAACCCTAAACCCCACACGACTTAATCATTGCTCATGAGGAGGGCCGGGTACACAGAATTTTCGCATGGCTGCTTAAGGAGCTGAGAGGCTCCGTAAACGGTGAAATCGGGCGGGTGTGCCGATATTGATCTGACACATATATACAAAACATAAATGTGGACATAGATTGAAACTGTACATATACATATAGACACATATGTATGTGTATATATGTATATACACATATGTGTATATGTGTCTATGCGTATGTATGTGTGTGTATGTGTAGTTATATATACATATATGTAGGTATATATATATATATATACGTACAAGTATATACGTAAGCCTGAATACTTACGCAGAGTTTGGGGGGTATTTAATACAAGCATTATGGACGGACAGGATTTTACGCGGTCTCCGTGGGTGGTCATACACCCTGAACCCTAAACGCTAGCACCCCAAAGCCCTAAATGCTGGGTGCCCGACCAATGCAGCCGATGCTGCGAAGGTAAGCTGCCATTGACGTGGTGCCGGTGCGGACCTCTTGCAGGCCCAACAAAGAACCGAAGGGGTTTAATGGGGGTTTACGGTTTATAGGGGCATATTGCAAGACCGAAGGGGCTTAATGGGGGTTTGTAGAAACAGGTTTAGGCGCATATTAAGAGACCCCAGAGACCTAGAATAAGGTCTAGGTGCATATTAAAAAGACCCCAAAGACCCATGGTTCTCGATACTTTGGTATTCAGGGTGCCAAAGAAGGTGGGTCTAGGTGTAAGGTTCCTACGACCGCCGGAGGTCAGTGTTTAGGGCCGTAGGCTGCCGCCGGATGTAGAGTTTTGGGGTTTAGGGTCTAGGGGTTTGTAGGGTTTCGGGGTTTAGGGTTTAGGGGTTTAGGGGTTTAGGGTTTAGGGTTTAGGGTTTAAGGGTTTAGGGTTTAGGGGTTTAGGGT
Organism: Symbiodinium sp. clade A Y106; assembly: GCA_003297005.1. Classification (NCBI taxonomy): domain Eukaryota; class Dinophyceae; order Suessiales; family Symbiodiniaceae; genus Symbiodinium; species Symbiodinium sp. clade A. The sequence continues at coordinate 375,676 of BGNK01000058.1, forward strand.
TTGTAGGGTTTATAGGGGTTTAGGGGTTTAGGGTTTAGGGGTTTAGGGTTTGTAGGGTTTAGGGGTTTAGGGTTTAGGGGGTGTAGGAACCTGATTAAGAAACCTTGGGCGTTTATTAGGGTTCCTTATATGAATCCTACTATTTGTGGGTCATAGGCCCAGGGTTTCTTAATCAGGTTCCTACATTAGGGTTTCGAGGTTCTGAAGGCAGTGGCATCTTAATGCCAAGGCTTTGAGGTCCAGTGTTCGGTGCTTATCTGGCTCGCTGGCCAACAGATAGGTTCGACATCACGTGTACACACATATATATATACACACGTATATACACAGCTGTAAATATACAAGCCTTTGTTCGTATATATATATATGTATATATACATACTATGTGTATATATATATAGATACATCCGTATGTACATGTGTGTTTGTAAGGGCATTCGGAATGATCCGGAGTCTGACCCACGGATCCGTAGCTCATGACAACGGATGTGGGAGATATCCGCTCGCTGCGTGCTATAATCCGTGGTTTCCGAGCAAATCTCCGCAAGCCGGCACTGTGGGAAGGTGCAACAACGCCCCCAAAGGCGCATGACTGTGCCGAAGAGTCGCTCAATTATTCGGGGTCCTTAGAAATCACCCTGGAGTCCTACATTTTCTGCAACGCCTAAACCTGAAAAACCAAAATTAATCTTTGAATCTTTTCGCCGAAGCTGTTTCCCATTTCGAGAGAGAAGCCTTGACCTCTCTGAAAACATCCCCCTGCTCACCCGGAGTGGTCAGCGGCACGAGACCAACAACCATGAGGTCAGTTTGCTAGTACAATTTCATAGACGGAAGACCACAAGACTCACGATATCTTATGGTGACAATCGAAGAAGCTGCAGATTTCGCGTTTTCGCGTCATTGTTTGCGTACAGTCGACGCCTCGCCCAGTAGCAGAAAATCTGGATACACCTGGGCGATGGCCAAAGAACGTCAGAGAAAAGTAGGTTTCGGTAGGTTAAGGCATCATTTGATGTCTGAATCTGACCAAGCAGTACGGTTGATGGACAAAATCCTGCATGACCCTAAGGACCCTGAACTATGGGAATTATGGTATATTCCTTATAATGGGTAATGCAGGATTTTGTCCATCAACCGTATCAGTCCCAGGAGGAAGATTCTGCTTCAGGGTTTCGCCTTGAGGGGGTCCCTTAAGACGATTGCGCAAAGTACATTAGATATCAGCTTCGCCGTCATCTTCTTAATGTACCATAACCGGAACCGGGCACTGCTTAGATTGGTAGTAGTGGGTTCGGAATTGTTACAATCTTTGGGCTGATTAAGGGATTGAATATGTTAGGTCCGGCCTTGTAAACGCGGTGTAATCATCGCTCCACGTGTATACGATAGCGGTGATGATGACGATGATGATGATTATGATGTTGAAGTTGCTTTTGCTGCTGTTCAAGATGATGATGATGATGATGTCTGCTGTTTTAAGCTGGGTTGCTTACAAGATATTCCCAAACATGTGTCATGCCTGACGGGCTAGGTAAGACACAAGACTTTCGATCTCGTCAGCAGAGTCATGAGAATCTTGACGAATCTATAAGTCGTAATTAAGCGCGGTTGATTAATGATATGGCGCTGAATCCGTAAACCATTCGGCCAAATAAGCGATCAGACTATCATGTCCCAGAACTGGAAGCAAGAGTGTGATGTTCAATGAACCTTTGGGCTTCTATGATATAGATATAACAGACAGCGAAAGAACTTCTAAGGCGAACCCGGGAGAATTCTTGGCATACCCGCCCTGAGTGGCACGGTGAGAAATCGCCAGACTGCCTTCGATGCAACTCAGGGAGCCCAGGCTTCAGTTTTGGAGTTTAGGACTTCCCGTGGAGCCCGCTCACCATCTATATGTTTCTATTATGTATATATATATATATAATAGCTATTTATTTACCTAGGTCTACATCTGTAAATATGTCTATATATCTACAACTCTCTTTTGCTATACCCCTCTCCGTATCTCTTTCTATCTCTCTTTCTATATGGTTTAGGGCTGAGGGTTTAGACGAAGTGTGTATCAAGCTATACTTGGAGCAAGAACGTATTCATGAATTCAGGACCCTTGTGCTTTTGCGGAATGGTTCTTGTGTTGCTCTGGGCTTGGGACAAAGACCTGGGCATCACCAGAGCATGGGAGTATGGTGATTAAGTAGTCAGAGTCGCCGCAGATGCACAAATCAAGACGGTCGGACAATGTCGCATGATTCCGCACGGTGTGCAAGCTCCTCTAGAAGAACCATACAGAAGAACCCGAAACCATGCGCTCTGCATTGAAGAACGAGAAAGGACCAAGACCAACAACGCCACCTCCACCATCAGCAACAACAACGAAAACACCACCACCATGCCGCCGACATCATCACTATACCGGCACCACCTTTACCACCTTCACCACCTTCACCAGCAGCAGCAACAACAACGAAACCAACACCAACCAAGCAGACCCACAGCTATAATGACCATGGCAACAGCACACATGTTGCTGGCAACACTGTAATTAGACATCACGAAACCCTTTCGGGAAGTTAAAGGGGCTCATGGGCTCATGTTAGTAATTTCCAAAGGCTCTTCTAAGATTTGACAGGTAGGCCCGCGAAACCGGTTGGTGTCGTATGCTGAAAGCAGCTAGGTACTTCAACATGGAATCCCGGTCTGTCGCGCGTGAAGAGCAAGGTTCGAGCAAGGTTCAGCGTCGTGGTGTAAACAACGTTCAAAGCCTCTGACCGCAGGTTTGAGTCTTCCTGTTTGGGTTTAGGGTTTAGGGTTGACCCTCCATTTGCCACCACGACCTGTCATGCGCGTTGTACGGTTTAGGGTTCAGAGTTTCATCACTCCGATTCGAGGATCAAGAGGCTGAAGTCTTCAGCTCAATATTGAATAATTCGGAACATTGACTCGCGAGCACACAAGAACCGTGACAACGACGTTCAACAACCTGACAAGGGAGGACTAGTGACTAGTGGACATCTAGCTTGGAATAGAAATCTCACACACATGGCAACACAAAAAATAACTTCGCTCGATTGCAGTCGTGCTCAAGTGATGGTGTGACAGGGGCAGCAGTAGTACCAATCACCAGCAGCCGGACCCAACTGGTAGATACAATGCACAGACTGAGCTACATGCGAAACTGTACTTGTACTCTCAGCAACACTTGCAAGGCTGCGGATCAACGTTCAGAGGTTCAAAGATTGAGGATTTATGTTACAATTACAATCCTGTTGCAACCATTATTACCACGAAACAAACAAACCATGAGAAAACAGGGAAGCGTTGCCAAGAACCCGAAACCGTAAACAGAATCTTGCAAGCTTTGTCTAAGCTCTCGCAGGCTTGGCGCTCGTGGTTTTGCCATTGTGCGCAACTCCGTGGTTAGACGCCAGCTTCGCCGGCCCCAGGGAACTGCTGACAAGAGCCAAGTGGTTAGGGTTTTTATGGGTTAAGTTTTGGATTGGGCAGGTTATAATTATAGAACCTAAACCCTAAACCCTAAACCCAGTGACAGTTATAGTTGTTGGCCGGAGCTCCCCTGTCTTGAGCCCCAATCAGCATACTGTGCTACTATGCCTCGTTGAAAATATTCGGAATCTGTGAGATTGGGTGAAAGCGAAAGCCGTGAGCAGTCTGCAAAAAGGATTTCGTCACAAAAAAACAAGGTCTTGGAGTATAACTATCATTTTGCAGTCTTACTGAGACGGCAAGGTTGTATGTTCTACACTAAAGTTATACGGCTTTAAGGTGATATTGTTGCAAAAATCTGTTGGTGCTTTAAGGGAGTATCATTGCCGATCATTCCTAAATCCGTACAAACCCCTAACACAACAACCGTATAGACTCTCTGTTGCAGTATAGTTATAAAGGGTGTCGTAGTCTTTCTCGGTCTGGAAGCTCTGAGAGTGGCCAGCCAATAAACAAGCAATATCTAACAGTTACGGATGTCTGTATGGGCAGAAACATATGTATGTAGTGAAGAAGAACTGCTACGTACATATAACTTAAAATATCTATACATTGTATTTATATATATATATATATATTTGTGCTGTCTGTCTGTCTGTCTGTCTGCCTGTCTGTCTCTATGTATGTACGTAGGTATGCATGCATGCATGCATGTATGTGCGTAAAACCATATGTTGACTTCTAGCTGTTTATTTTGTAGTTATACGTCTGCTCACGCAACTACAGGTCTGTATATGCATACCAACGTATGTTCCCAGCTTTTTGTTACAAGTTGCACCACTGCTTGCGAAGATCAGTAGAACAAGCTCTTTATTGCAGTTCAATAGTTGCAACACCTCAATTCGCTTGCCTTTGGTCGACTGTCACGGAGGATGAGGATATCCCCACTATGTACACCTCCTCATCTTGCTGTGCGCATCTACAGAAAACTAATTTGGGAGATTGCGTAGTTTGGGCCTGAAGCAGCACACATAGTCCAGAGCACAATGACTCGACAACGACTGCGAGGGCATAAACTAAGAGACCCCGTTTTCAAACAACTACCTCCTAAGAAGATGCCACGGTGAGAGCGCGCGGCTTGGAATAATTGGCTCCCACGTTGGAGGACAGGAGACTGAGATTTACCGTTCGGGGTGTCGGGCCTCGTGAGGGGCTTTATGGGTTTTGCGTCCGGAGTCCCGTAGACCTCACCAGTCCCGAATGCGACCCAACAGCCTGACGGTCCTTTACATCCCGTCAGACTCCAATGATGCAAACACTACCTATTCTGAGGCCTAACTAATCATCTGTACTATTTCGGGGGTGCCTTATTATAGTTATAGTATAATGAACCCCAAAAGTCCTATTCTAATTATTAAGGCCCTTATAGTACGGTCTTTGCGCCTCGACTCTACTGGAGGGCCAGAACCCCATGAGTAGTGAGCTCCGGGAGCCGCATAAGCCTCAAACTCTTAAATCCTACGGTTGATGATTAACACCCTATATTGAGCATAATAGAGAATATTCATAACTCCCATAGTGTAGGGCCATTAAGGGAATGCAGGTTTTATATCATCAACCGCAAGGCAGCCCCGTGATTCATCAAGCCCCTTTCCTTACAGTAAATATTCGGATCTCCGTTGTTTGTATCCGTATCTGATGAGGGGGATCTGTAAAGAATCGGTGTATCGTCAAACGACGACTCCAGCGCCTCCAACAGTTGGATTACCCCAGGTCACCACATGGCCATCACCCCGCAGGGCTGCAAACGCCGAGCAAGAAGCCTCCACTTGCTGAATGTTGGTCCTTGCATGGTGTTCAGCAAGCTTCTGTTTGGATTACGGGCTCTTTTCGATTATGACGCCGTGCCTGTATTGGAGTTTAGGACTTTAGGATTTACTAATTTAATACAACTCCAAACAAACTTTTCATCGGATGTGAAGCTTTGCTCCTCGACCCCGACGCTGAAACCGCAACCGCATATCAAAACAACAAACACAACTAAACATTTGAAACACCAGCCGTAAACCCCAAGCCCACCCTGATACACCAACCCGAAGCCAAACCTTAAGCCTCAATCTCTAATCCCAATCTCCGAACTTAATTCTTGAAAGACCTAAACCTGGATAAACCCTGGTCTCCGAACCCTAAACCCGCATCCCTCAACCCTAAGAACTTTTACCCTGCAGACCATGTGGTTTAGGGTTTAGGGTTTAGGTTTAGGGTTTAGGGTTAACCCGCCCCAACCCTCAAGGTTTGTAGTGCAGCCGCGGCTCAATTGATGCTGCACCAGCTTGCTGTTGCCACCCTGGTCCTTATTGGGACGTTAAGACCTAGAAGGCTTCGAGGTGCTCAGTTACCGTACGCCTTACGGTTTAAAATCCCCATACTGAGGCCCTAAATCCAACACTGTGAAGCAGAACTAGGGCCTAAAACCCTAAACCCCCCTAAACCCTAAACCCTAAACCCCCCTAAACCCTCAACCCCAGGGTGCTTCTCATGGGTTTAGCTTTTGGGTCTCGTCAAAGTCGGAAGCGTCTGAGGCTTCAGAGTGCCAGGATGTTAGGGCTTCAAATCTAGGGGTGTGCTTTGAAACAAAGGGTTTAGGTTTAGGGTTTAGGGTTTAGGGTTGCCGTGGGGGAGGGGGGCGGGGTAGCTGGCAGCTGTTTCCCCCAAAGCCGTGTGCTTTGGCCTGACCAGAGAATGCTTTGCTCAGCAGACCTGAAGGGGCGGTTCGAATCCGAGACCATGCACCTCCCCTATAACCAAGCGAAACGAAACTCCTCCAGAGCAAAAATACCAAGGTGAAAGACAGCGTAAGAACAGTAACCCGAAGTCTTGGGCATTTCATATGGGAGGACGAAGCGCAAGGCCAAAAGCGGGTGACTTTCAACTCCTCAGTTCTGAAATGCCTTGCAAAAAAGTAATGGAGGCCTAGAAGGATAGGTTCGAACTGCCGTTACACTAAGCGGCATAAGGGATTTCCTCTGCTTATGACTCTACTTATAACCTAAGACCTGATTTACCATGACCCTAAACCCTAAACCCTACTCACAACTTACGAACTGACTTACCACGACCCTTGATCCTCCGAGTATCTGGGTCACCCCAAGTGAGCACCGTTCCGTTGGAGAGCAGCGCCGCGAAGGCACAGGAGGAGGCGACCACCTCCTGTGCAGGTTCGGGCTCTTTCTGCGGATTTCAAGGGTTTACTACAGGGGCCTTAATCATTAGAATAGGGTTTTGGGGCCATGATACTATCATTGTAATAAGGACCCCGCCCCCCCCCCCGAAATAGTATAGTTAGGTAACTATTGAGGCCCCTATAATAGGGAAAGGGGATGTGGGGCTTAGGTCTTAGAGGGTTCGAAGTTTACGGTTTCTAGGGTTACCGTTTTAGGATGGTTTAGGGTTTGGCTTGCCTAAACCTTAGACCCACGAAACCTTAAGCCCCCAGTACTGCCTGCTTTGCGCCTGAGCACTGAACCCGACTTGGTGCAAAGCAACAGTTATCAGTGAAATTTACATTAAGGTCTGATGCTTGGCGCCTGATATTTCTTTGTTTTACCTTATCAGTTCCCGGAAGCCCTAAACCCGACTCTCCAAAAAACTCCATCCCAATATCCCTCAAGGCCAAAACGCGTGCCCTAAACCCGATGCCTGAACCTCCACGAGCTCATCGCGGACAGCTCTTGCCTTGAGCTGTATTTCTTCATGTTTAGGCTCTGTGTTCTGCAGATCGGACTATGGGGCTACCGTAGGGCTCCAGTTACCTGCTTAATGGGTTACCCGGTTACACATTACAGGGTTAGTGACCTATACTATTGAAGCAACAGGGGCGCTGTACTTAGGGTTTAAAACGCCGCGCCGATAGTTTACGGTTTAGGGACTTAGGGCTCGGCATGTAAGGCGGTTTAGGGGCGTGAAACTTACAAAGGCCTTTGGTGAATTGAAGCATTTTGTCGATTTGACGAAACGTGTTGGGGCTGTTTAGGTACAAGTAGAGTTTAGGCTTCGGTTCAGGATTGAAATCTCAAGTCTCGTAGACTTTGCGGTTTACTGTGTAGACTACCGTGCAGTAGCTGCAATTTGGCGGTTTAAACCCTAAAGCCGAATGTACAGCGCCATTGCAATCTGGGGCACATCACCGCCGTTGAATGGATCGCCCCAGGTTACCACAGTGCCATTCGCGATGAGGGCGGCAAATGCACAGGAGGAGGCTACCTGGGGGTCTTCCGACAAAGACATATAATTTTTTGTTTTATGTACGCCTGCAAACGCCAAGTTGCTCATCAATAAAAAAAGCCCTGGACAGACCGACAGACAAACAGACAGACAAACAAACAAACGGGCAGATACATGAATGTAAAACAAGCAAGTCGATGTAACAACAATGATAGCACATAGCACGATATATATATATATATATATATATATGAATATGGATATACGTACATACGCACACATATACACATACTCCGACCCTTGAAGTAAGAACGGAACCGCTGTGCTGCAGGTCTCGCTACGATCTTGCGAACGTCCCGGAGCTGATCCTGTGCTGCGCTGCTGTCGCCGCCGCTGAAAAGGTCGCCCCAGCTGACCTCGTCAGGGTTTAGGGTTTTGGCTTTGGGGGCGCTAAAGTTGCAGCTTTGTTGGCAGCCTTTCAGGTCCAACCATGGTTCCACATCGCAGACTCCCTAGTCATAGTATATAGGGGCCTACCTGTATGTTTCTGTGCCTCTGGCCCGTAGCAGCAACTGGAGATATAGTCTAAATCGGAATAAAAAAAAACAGATGCTCGCGAGCACATTGCCTGTTCCAGGCAGTCACAACCCTAGACCCTAGTGACGAAGCCGTCAGCCAATAACCCTAGGCGCTTGACCGTTTTGCCCCAACCTAAGCCATCATGAACCCTACACCCTAAGCCCTCCTAAACCCTACACCCTAAACCCTCCTAACTAAACTCAATGGTTCCGAGCGACAACGCCACCATCTGCCCGCAGCGCCGCAAAGGCACGGCATCCAGGCACGAGCTGCCGGATATCACAGAGTCGCTCCTTCCATGTGTGAAGGGGTTAACATGTCAGAGCTACTATATGAGGGTCCTACATCGGCATTAAGATATTATCATAGTGCCTTAATAGTTCGAGTATTGTGATTGTGATTGTATGCGTATATATATATGTATGTAGATAGATAGTTAGATAGTTAGATAGATAGATAGATAACGACCATCCGGGGATAGTAATTACATAATTACTAATTATGCCGACCCTGATGCTAACTGGAGCCCAAGGGTGTGGGACTTAGAGGTCCTGTGCGCCATTGCTGCAGCCGCCGCCGAAGGCATCGCCCCATGTGACAACGCGGCCCCCGCGGACGATAGCAGCGAAAGCGAAGTCGGTGCCTTGAACCTCTGTCACTCCCTTCAGTTGCTGCTGCACATCACGGCTGTCACCACCTCCGAAGGTATCACCCCATGTGACCACGCGACCATCGCCAAGGGTTGCAGCGAAAGCACACCGAGTACTGGCCAGCTTCGTGACATTGCGAAGCTGCTCCTGTGACCGTACAGCCCTTGCCTAAAGTTCGAAACACAGACGGGTATGTCGGGTAAAGAAACTTGAGGCCAACTTCACATAGCTACCTTGGAGTCCTATTCAATGCCACATAAGACCATCATTAAGACCTGGTAACCACCTATCAAGATTTTTAAAACCCCGAAATTGTCAAAACAGTAACCCGACACAACCTAAAGGCCCGACACCCTTTTAACCTTAGAGCCCGAACAAAACGGCCATAAAAGTAAGAATACGGTTTTGGTGCATATTATCTTTTAGGGAGGCGCTTTTACGGAAAAATATTGATAATTCAGACCTCTATATAACACTTGAACCCCAATCCGTCCTGTACTTCGGAGCTGTCAGAGCCCTCGCTTCGGCTGCCCCAAGTCACCACGCGGCCGTCGCGCCGCAAGGCTGCGAAGGCTCCGAAGGATGCCTCTGGAGCTGCGGTTCTCGGCTAGTGGATACAAGCGAACATAGTAACACGGATAAAAATATAGTAATCATAATGATAATGATTAAAAAGAAGCTTATTAAGAAGTATATCAAGAGTACGAGTAAGAGCGAGAATACCAATAATCATACTAAGAAGAAGGGTCATGGTTCTGACGGTGACGATGACAATGATCATGATGATGATCCGTATGTTGCTATTCATGAAACTCCTGCAGCTTCGCGGTGCTGGCGTGTAAGTCCATGTCTACGCTTGTTTGTGTATACATACGGAGGTGGGTATGGTACGTATGTGTCTTCATGCCAGACAGGAAGAAGGACCCATTGGCATGCTGACACGATCGAAGTTGACAGGATATGTTACTCCCTGCAACATGCCTGTATACACATGGGCGAGCAAGCCATGTCCGGGCACTACCGTGCCATGCTTTGGGATAGAGACTGTTGCTGCTTTCTGATTTCAGATGATGGCCGGAGCGTGGATGTCCTGTCACCTCCCGATGCTGACAAACTGCTCTCGACCAGCTGCTACCTTCTATTCTATCCACGAGAAGAGTGTCTCACCCGTTAAGTGGTTCGGTTAAACCCACACCGCAGCATCCATCTTCTGGGATCTCGGTCCCTCTTGCGAGAATGCCCACATGTGGCATGCCTATGGCCGGGCGAGCTCTAAACCGCCTTCTCGACACCCTTCGCTAGGCCTCGACTACTCAGGCGGCGTCTTCAAAGTCGTTCTTATCGTGTGTCATGACTAACACCATGTGACTGTAAACATCACTCTTACAAAAGACTGCTTGGGATTTGCCTTGTGCTCAAATTTGTCGCTGCCCCTGCCCCTTCCTGCCCCTGCGCTGCTCCCCGCCTAAGTGTTCTTACCCATATTTGCAACTGCCCCTGCGACTGCTCTGCTCTGCTGCTAGTGTGCTGCTAATGCTATAGTTACAGCTGCTGAACGACACAAACGCAATTATGATAATGACGATGATGACACTGATGATTGCTGTCATGGTGATGGTGTTGATGAAAGCGATGGTGTTGCTGGACATGCTTATGCTGGCATGTATCTCCACACGGTAACTGTGCATTGCTTCCGTTTGCAGGAAAACGAAGAGATCCATTGTGATTCAACAGTGATCTTCGGAAGCTAGCCATCTATCCATCCATCCATCCATCCATCCATCCATATACACAACAAAAATATACCTAATGTGTTGATCCGTTGGCAACCCCACCAGCAGTTTCAACTCCACTCCAATGAATGTATCGAAACAGGCAACCTTTTGTAAAGCGTAGATACCGGATATAAAAAACTGCAAGAGTCCTCGGAACCGAGGTCTCCAAAGCCCCAAACCCTTTCAAACTGAAAACAACGGGTTTAGGGTTTAGGGGTTTAGGATTTAGGGTTTAGGGGTTTAGGGTTTAGGGTTTACGGACACACACACAAACACAATCACAACAAAACAGCCTGGACGTGGCTGACGTCCTGCAGCTCCTCCTGCTGCTCCTCTGTCAAGTTGCTCTGCAGTGGATCTCCCCAGGTAACCTTGAGGATTTCTTCGCGCTTCGTCTTATAGGTCCTATGAGGGGAAAGTACGGCCAACCACAAGACCTCAATAGAGATTACAGGGGCACCTTGGATTTATTCCGAAAGGAAGGCTTTCAGTGTTCAGGATGTAGGCGCCAGGAGTTGTAAGGCCTGATCCCTAAAGTCTACCCGCAGCCTCAAGCCATTGGGGCTTTATAGAAGTTGCAGGGGTTCTGACAATGGCTTACTACCAAGCATACGGCATGTTGGAGCTTCTGGGAACGTCATACACGTCCAAGCACCAAACCAATAAGGTTATTCGTCGCACGATGGCAGTACCATGCAGTACCTACTACAGAAATCAGTGCCTGAGCTGAGTCAAGCGCAGGGCTTAAGGCTTAATGCTTTGAGGGTACACTTTCTCTTCGTTTCGGGCTCATGGTTTGGGAAGGGCTTCAAGGCTCAGTGTGAGCCACCCGTAACCGCCTAAAACCCGTCTCTCTCGTTCTCTCGTATGGAAATATGAACAGATCTTACAGATATGTGTCCTTCTGGGCCTTGGGATCATTTTTGTTTAGAGCTCTCCTCTGCGGGGGACTTCGCCATGCTTTTTGCATTGGCCTTGACTAGTTGAATAGGATTTAGAGGTTGTGTAATCCCGTATTATGACGCATGACTATATAGGGACTTGCAGATAATCAGGGCATACTAATACTACTACTTACAATACGGCATCTCCACCTCAAAAATCGAAAGCCCTATATCTTGCAGTGCTAATATACATGGTCAGCAAAGCACTCCTGTTTCAAAGGGACAGGAGACTCTGATCATTCTCGACACAACAACAGACCGAAGCGAATAAGAACACCAGAAGAAGCACCGAAGCCACTCAAACAGAGTAGAGGCCAGCGGCTACGCGACCATTCCCGAGAATGGCAGCGCAAGAGCTCACCGAGAGGACTAGCTGCTGGACATCTTGTAACTGCCTGTGCTATCTTCTGGGTTTTCTGCTAAAGGTTCGCTAGGTATTCCGGAAATTGCTTGGTGCTTCTGGATGTTGGGGTTTTGGATAGTAGACTTTCGGGGGGCTTTCATTCAGGCTTCTAGGCTTCGAGTTTCGCGTGGGTTCTGGGGTATATGATGCTATAGTTGTATTCGAGACAACAAGTAATAAGGCGACACTGTTACTAATGACTCATTCTTTGACCAGTATCTCTTTAGGGGCTAAACCCTAAATCTCTAAGTTCCTAAACTTTGGTTAACCTAAACCCCTAAAAGTAGGTAAAATAATGGCCCAATACCAATAAAAGCCATTATTCTACATACTTTTGGGGTCCAGGAATAAGTTTTCATGTTCAACAACGCAAACACGACGGAGGAGCCCCTGCGCTGAAGAGCTGTCGCCACCACAGGATGGATGGCCCCAAGTCACCTGAGAGCTTTCAATCAGGGATCCAAATATAGACTCTAAGTATAGTTGTCGGACCCCTATATGGGAGGGAGTCTCCGAAAATAGGGGACCCTGCTATAGTACCCTAAATAGTAGGATCCTGATTACAAGGACCCCCAAATAAGGTACCCCCTAATTTTCGGAAATTCCTACCCCGGAAATTCAAGAACCTCCCAACTGAGTTTTCCATCAGCTCCAAGCAGTTCGATTCGGGTTTCGGCTTCAACTCCGGAGTTCGGCTTGAAGGGACTATAGGAGCCTTAATAATCAGAATAGGGATTTGGGGCCCCTTTTTTTCTATATTTGTAATAAGGAACCCCCAAAATAGTATATGTAATTTTTTTAAGCTCCTGTAGTAGAAGGATTCGGGAGGGTGCAGCAGCGCTGAGCTGCAGTGCGCACATGCTCACGCATGTTTCGCCCAAAGCTCCTAAGTCACACCTCACGACACGACCAAAGCGCACCAACTTTATACACGGAGCGCTGCGATCCTATTTAGGGTTTAGGGCTCCGCAGCTGTGCCTGCTGCCCTGTGTTGAGATCTCTTTGCATCTCCTGGTGACATGACAGGATCATGATGGCAACAATGACCTGAATATGACAAGTTTGAGGCCTGTCATATGTACCCGGAAATCATGAGGCCTCTGTCAGAAGCGCGCCTCACACCCCTCACATCCACATATGGCTCACGGGACGGGATTCTCCTAATCAAGCCCAATGCACGAGCCGAGTTCAAGAACAGGGTTTGAGGTATGCTATGCTGCCGTCGTACAAAGGTCGACATCCTACAAAGGTCGACATGGAGTGATCACGCAACTGGCTCCAGTGCAGCTAAGTGGCAACCGATCCGCAGCCACGGAGCAAGCCAAACCTGAATAGACCCTCTAGACCCTCATCCCTCGCAGGAACCCTAAAGCCGTAGTCCCGAAAGTTGAACCCTACAGGCACCGAGCCTTCGAGAACAAAAAAGATGGTGCTGCGATCGAGATATCGCGATGCTCCTTACGAGGGATATGCCTTGCTCGCCTTGCTTATCGTGTAGAGGAGTCCGTCACAAGATTTAAGGTATCGAGATGCACTCAAAAAGGTATTGAACTTTGCATCAGTATCACAATTCGCTTATGTGCCAGGTGTCTCGAACAGATAGGAGGGCTTTAGCGACTCTTGGGCGAAGCTGGGTTTAGGGATTGGAGTGGATGGGCTTTGAGTAGAGCTGACGGATTTACCTTTTCGCGAAAGCCAGTCCATGAACATGAACGTCTCGGGAGACCTCACAAAGCTCCGAACGGGCACTGACCTGAGCCTGAGCTATACGGGTATTGTCGAAAGGTTCCGAATGTGCAGCCAACTACACTGCCAAGCCACAAGCAACTGCCCACCAAAAGGCTGTACAGCAGAAGCCCCTTCGAATCTTGGTAGCTAGTAGCACGACGAAGTTGCACATCAGGGCCACATGCTGCCTGGAAACGCTAGTGAGCGCCGTGTTGACACGAGCCGGGGAGGACGAACAGTAGCCTCGGACGCTAGAAGCTTCAAATACTCGGTCAGCTAGCCATTGTCGACCACCATGGCAAAGCATCACCGTCACCTTCTTCATATTAAAAAGCATCATGGTTGTCTCCATCTTCTGCGCAGCATCTTGCTGGTGGTCACTATCATTGTCATCACCCTCAGCATCACCACAATCGTCATCGCCAGTATCATCAAGATGGTGACCATGACGCCATTCTTGTCACAGTGTTCTAGACAGGATTTCCAATCGTCATCTACCTTCGCGGCAAATTTTGACCAGATTCTGTCGAAAGGTAGTGGTCTGTCTCCCGTGAGGAACGCTTCGCGGTACTGGTTTGGAAGCATTTGGGCTCGCGATCCAACTGCGACCCATTCATACAAATTCAACACCCTAAACCAATTTTACATCCCAAACCTTCGATAGCTAAACCCTACTGTACATGTTTCGAGAATGCCCAAGTCTTCCCAAGTCATAAACTTTTCCCAGCAACAGTCAAAGTGTCGCCAGAACTGATTCCAATAGAGTGGAGGCTCTGACTCCTGGATACAACCATGAGGCTGCGAGGATCTTGCGGACGGTTGAGGGTTTACAGTGAAATTCTGGGCCTTAAGGGGCTTGAGGTGCCCAGGACCTATAGTTAGGGCGTGAACTTTAGGTTCGCAAACGCAAACCTACCCTTACCCTAAACTTAACCTCTGAAACTTTTGGGCCACTGGCTTGCTTTCCTAAGCCTATGCACCCTGAACTACACAAAACCCAGACCAGAAACCCTGCACCACCAGACTCTACACCCCTAATCCCTAAAGCCCGTAGCATCCAAGCAAAAAAACTTGCAGATGAAGGGAAAGCCAATGCGTTTAGAGTTCAGTTGACGGTCAATCTAAGCTTGTAGCGATTCATATTTAGAATTGCGGGACTGTCCGGTGAAAAGGTGCCACTGTACCCAGCAAGAGGAGGCTCGATGCCAGAAGCTCCTGGCAAACATATGGCTGAGACTTTTAACCTGAAGCACTTTTCCCGGAGTGCGGCTCCCCAAAGCACCATGTCATTCCGGCTTGAAGGGACTCAGGATTTTTGGGCACCTGCCGTATATGCATTCGACTTAGGAAGACATGCGCGAGCTCAAAATTCCAACACCAAAGCAGTCGACATGAGCCATAGTGATTGCACTCCAAATCCAAAATGCCAAGATCCTAAATCTCAAACCAATCACCCTTCAGTTGCCCCAAGCCCTTTACCTCTAAATCTCAAAACCGTCACCGAACTCCCTACACCACAAAGTGCAGTCTTGATCCAAGGCTCTCTGCCAAAACCTCACCCTGAGCCGTGATCAATGTGCAAATGCCAACATTCAGCTCCTGGGTCGTAGAGCTCTTTTGGGTTATGTATGTACGTATGTATGTACGTATGTATGTATGTATGCGTGTGTAGACAAATAAACAAATACATACACAAATAAATATACATGTATATATATATATATATATATATATATATACGTATAGGAATGTATAAGTTCTTGGGGATTTAAAATTTAGGGTCGAGGGTTGATGGCTTAGGGCTTCAGGGCTTAGGATTGAAAGGATTTAGGTGGATCTCGAGGGTTTAGGGTTTAGGGCTTATCTTTTTGGGGCTACTTTTGGAGCCTAAGGCTTCGTGTAGACAGTGCAGGCACACCCTGAACCCTAGAGTGGCCCCTAAACCAGAAACCCAGAACCGTAAACCCCCGTAGTTGCACCATTCAATGGCCAACCAGAACTTAGGCTTTCCGTTGTTTTCAAGAACGCTGTAGAATCCTATATGAAAAGCCTAAAGTTTGCAGCTTAGGGTCCAAGATAAAAGTTTGATAAAAGACGCTTTGGGCACAGCAGTTTCAAAGCCGCAAGAACAACGTGAACATGTTGGGACTTCCGCCTGTTCAAGGGCATGCCACTCGGGGTTTGGGAGCTTACGCTGATTTTGCTGTCTGTGCTGAGGGTTTAGGGTCAAGGGCTCACGTTGAACCGCGGGAGGCCCAAAGGCAATAAAGGCGCCTTGAACAATGAGAATACGATTTTGGGGGAGTGTGTTATAGCATAGTCGCATAGGGGCTATAAGGGGGTACTGTAGCTCCATACGCGCTCCGACCCTATATAGGTCTCTGAAATAACCCCCTGGAAAATATACAGAACTCGTATAGAACCTTCTCAAACCTCTTTCAAGCAACTCCCCAATTAAGGGTCCAAGTACCTAATAAATCATATACTCTGACCTACATACCTACTATCCTAAAACCGAGTACCTAATGATTGGGCCCTTTGGACCCTGAGGCACTCTGTCCTGCTGCGCTTGACGCTTCAAGTCGGCCACCGTCCAAGCAGGGAAGGCACACAGGGAAACTGTCTGGCCGCTGAGCAGCGCCACACTGACAGTTCGCGCAGAATCGCAGCATTGCTCGGCTTCCATTAGGCGCAAGGTTTAGTGTGGTGGTGTTTTAGGTTTTGTATTAAGGACCCTAAAAACCTGAAACATGGGCAATACTCACCGGAGTTCTAAGGGACGATAGCAAAACTTAAATGCGCTATGTACCAGCACGCAAATAAAGAGGGGCAAACCTACAACACACACACAGAGAGATGAATCAGGACTTCTAGCTGACGCAAAATATGCCGTGCCATGTGGCCTTCTCTTTTCAGAAGCGGGCACAAGGAGCTGAACGACGACAGGTTTAGGGCTTGCATAGGTTTCGTGTGCAATGCAATTAGGGAACCTAAACAATGCGTGGGTCAGCGCACATTCTACTGTACTGAACACCTATACTCATATCAGCAACTATAAATAGACTCTATATATATATATAGACACACATATAGACACCTATATACAGGTAGATGCAGATATAAAGATAACACAGATAACATATCGATGCAAAGGGACAGTGCGGGAATACTATTCCCTAAACCCTAGACCCGGAATCGAGTCCCCTAACCCCTAAACCCTAAACTCCATCATTCATTGTGCCATTTTATGGATTGCGGTGGCCGCGGGCCCAGCCTCCAAGGGGCGAGTGATCATCAAGTGCCTTCGGCAGGAAGGTTTAAAGGTACAGAAGGTTTTTTTGATCTCCTTTTTGATGTCTGCCCATGCCTCAGAGCATCCTCAAGGCTGCGACGGGTACAGAAGGTTTAGGCTTTACGGTTTAAGGTTCAGGATCATTCTCAAAGGTATAGAAGGTTTAGGGTTTAGAAGTTTGGGACTTATCGGGGTTAGGGCTTACAGGGTTCAAGGGTTTGGGGTTTAAGTTTAAGGTTTCGGATTATTTTTAAGCTTTAATTTTCACAATCTTCGACCACTCAAACCTCAGGGGAGCCTCCAGAGGTCAGGCGCCACTTCGACACCGACTTCTGCGTTTAGGGTTTAGGGTTCAGGGGGAGTGTGGCAAGACTGGCACCGAATATAAACGCAAGAACAGCTTAGTTCTTCGCAGTGGTAGGCATGTTCGCCCACATGCCTGAATCTATGTGTTGCTCCGGCAGTGTATCAACAACTTCATCCACATCCTCCCTCCACTGCTCTTTCAGCATCTCTCCCTCGTGCCTTGGCGAATCCTGGCAATCCATGCCATGTATAACAGGTTTGATGACCTCTGTCCGGCACGGCAGCAACCAAAAACCCTGCTGTAAGCCACAATATGATCCGACGGAGACGCCACCGCGCTCTGCATTGCAGAACACGGCAGCGTGGCATTGTCAAGCCATCAGCCAGGCGGGTCCGTTTAGCACCAAACCGTCCATGCACACCCAACCTGTTGAGAAAAAGGGGCACTTTCGACATTTGCTATACCGTGAAGCGTATGTGAAAACCTTCAGATACCGCACCAACATAGGGGTCTAAGCTGTTCAGGACGGGGGCTTCTGGGCAAGCAATCACAACAAGGACTTGTAGATGCGCTGGTGGTTTAGGGTTCTTAGGGTTCCTTTACAGGGTACTATAAGGGTTCCTGTAAGGGATCTATAGGGTATTCAACTTGAAGCCCGAGGAGCTTCCTTGTTTCCCAGGAAACGAACATCACAATTTGGTTTCTATGCCGAGGCTGACAAAATCCTAGTCCACATCAAGTTTCCGTTCACACGAAAAACCTCGCACAGCATCGCCGTTCTTCCCTGCTGCCCTTCCGACCCTCTGTGCACCTCTCTTGCGCGAAACTAGTCGAGGGTGTGTTGGGGGTGAAAACTCACATGCATGCATGTAACCATGCGTGCATGGATGTATGCATGCATGCACGCGGCACGCATTTATGTCTGCCTTTGTATGTGTACATGCATCGCACATGTATGCATATTCAAATCATGTAGGGGCCTTAATACTTAGAATAGGGTTTGGGGCTTTCCTCACTATGATTATAGTGCAACCACCCAAAAAACAAGACAAAAAAACCCTTAAACCCCAAACCCGAAACCCTAAGCCTCCAGAACGGCAGGATCGCGAATGGAGGCCGCCGATTGAAAACCTGAAGCCATGCTTCCGAGGGGCTCCAGACTACCACCTTCGCTATGCAAGTGAGATATTATATGCTATGCGTTCTACATTTTACATGCATTATAATTATACCATGTAACATATATTACACAGTATCTTTTTTTGTTTATACAATGTCATTATATAATATGGGTTATATCTCAAATACCAGACGTTGTATATTGGGGTTTGGATTCTCGTATTTAGCCCTTTCAGCGCTGGTCTGGGGAAGCCTGCAGCCAACCTCAAAGCCGCGAACCCAAAAATGCGCAAGAGCCCCCCCCCCACCCCCCAACCTATGGTTTAGGTACCCTACACAGATCGTTACTTAACAACACAAGCCGAGACAAACTATACAGATTATTCCCTGGCACCTATGGTTTAGGGTTTAACTCTTAACCCTGAACTACCCTTAACCTTAAATCCTCAAATCCAGAGTTCCTACAGCCCAAATTGGCACAGCACACACCCTCACAAAGCCCTATAAAGCCCTGCAGAGCCTCTAATTTTAAGACACCCTTTTCCATAAACAGAGTCGTCCAAATCTGCAGCAGCATCCCCATACTCAGGCAGTCGCCGTGCGGGTGGTGTGGATGTAAAATGCCACCTGAATCTATGGCTTAGGGTATAGGATTGAGGGATATTGAGGGTGTCTGGGTATTTGCGTTTATCTACAGCGCGCAGAGTCTAAGAGCTTGTTGCTCGGATTCTGCGATCCATTTTTCGTCTGTAGAAACACGTAAGCACAGACGCTTGTTCTATACATGTGTAGACGTGAAGAGAGAAGGGGGAAAACACAACACTGTCACAACACATTCTACATTCTTCTCGTCGAGCATCGCATAGAGTGTGGGCAAAGAAAAAGGCCGGGAGCGACAGAACCACAATGCCTCACCGTAACCTGAACGCTTGAAAACAGCCCCCCCCCCCGAAGCCCACACTCCGCGCGCGCAGGTGTCTTCCCTAAACCCAAAACCTACAAACACCGAATCCCTAAATGCTAAACACTCTACATCATGTAAGACCTCCTCATGGTTGTGGGTTGCAGGATTTCGGCTTCATGGTTGAATAATGGCAGTAGGAATCAGCAATGCAGGCTATGGAGTTCAAGATGATGGTTAAGGCATTCACGGTTCTCAAGTCCTCAGCTCCAAGCTCAGAGTTCAGCAGTTTGGGATTTCCAATTTTTAAACACATTGATTAAACAAAAACAGACACTGGCCGGCTCAAATGCAAAAGCTGAAGATTGTCCATCATGATGCAGATGTTGATCCTCATACTGGCAAGGATCTTGATGATCATGCTCAGGATGATGGCACTTAACCCCTACCTAAACCCCCAATAAAAGTAGGTAAAATCATGGCCCAATACCTATAAAAGGCCATTATTCTACATACTTTTGGGGTCCAGGTAAACCCCAAACCTGTAGTCCCCGTCACTCTGCTGGTAACCACAGGTGTCCTTACAGCATGCAGCCATCATCAGCCAAGCGCTGCACGCTGAAGGCCAAGCCGGCCGAGCCTGGCCAGGGTTTAGGGTTTAGGGTTGATGTAACCCTACTGGGAGGATCATGGGACTTAGTAAGTAGGGTTATAAGTACTGTAACTATAAATATATCTACTTATAACCCCAGTTAGGGTACCTATAGTCTCCCTTTTTTTTGGGTTAACATTTTTATATTAAGGATCTTAAAGGTAACCCCAAAAAGGAACTACAATGGAGACCATAGGTAAAGCCTATGTCGGTTCTGTGACACAGGTTTGATGCCGTAGAGTTTCGGGGACAAGGTCTTGTAGGCTTGGGGTTCATGCGGCCCAGAAGGCTTAGGATTCGAGATTTGAGGGCGTAGAACATCGGAGTGAGGGAGGTGTAAAAGATTTAACGCTTAGATTGACTAGGGGCTTGCTCAGTCCCAAATCGAAATTCCCTAAACTCGCAATAGCACTTCAGGGTATCCTCTGTTCGGTATGCAACCCCAGGGGGGAAGCACATTAGACACCAGCACTTAGCAGGCTTAGTGTTTTGTTGAATTTGTTTGCACTCTTAAAGTCTTCGAGCTTCAGGGCCGGGGTGTAAGATCCTCAGGGATTAAAGCTAAGGGTTTAGGGTTTAGGGTTCAGGGTTTAGGGTTTAGGGTCACCCAGTACTGACAACTCACCTGGCACACGCCTCGCTGACTCACAAGCCAGCGTGCTGCAAATAACCTAATCTGTGAATCCCCATGTTCGGTCTCAGAAAGGCAAGCGGTTCTCATCGAGGGCAGGGAAGCCGCACTAGTAAACTTGCGATCCTCCCTACCTATAGTCTCCATTGTAGTCCTTTTTTGGTTAACCAGTTTTATGGTTAGGATCCTTTAATGTAGTTTTTGGTTAACCAAATAAGGAACTACAATGGAGACTATAGGTAAGCTCCAAACTTGCAACCCTACGAAAATTAGCACAGGCCTCATATCTTCGAATCCTAACCCTCGACACCAACATCCCTGCCCCAAACCCACACGCAAGAAACCCTGAATCTCTTAAACCAAAACTCTACATGGGAGTTTCCGAAAACAGGGGACTCTAATATAGTACCCCAAGTAGTAGGATCCTTAGTAAAAGGGACCCCAAAATACGGTACCCCTAATTTTCGGAAAGTCCCACATCCCAAACCCCAACCATCGGCGTTTGTAGTACAGGTTAGTGGTGGAAGGTCTGGGTTTCACACAGCCTTTTGCAGAAGAACACCGGAATTGCATGCCAAACCAAGCATAGAAGGAACCCTCAAGAATACGACCTTAAGCCCCCAAACTCCCAAACCCTAACCCCAACACCCCAAAGCCCCAAAACCCTTAACCCCAAAACCCTAAACCCCAAAGCCCCAAAACCCGAAACCCCAAAGCCCCTAAACCCAAAGCCCCCAAACCCTGATAGTTACAGCAGCCCTTCAGGCCCCTGAAACCCCAAACCCCAAAGCCACGAAACCCTAAAATACTTAGCCCTAGAAAAGCCCCTAAACCCTAAAATACTTATCCCTGCAGGCCCTAAACCCTAAACCCTAACAGGTTCAGCAGCCCTGAACCCAATTCAGGCCCAGGTACATGTCCCTGACAGGATCCAGAGCGCAGAGCTCGGGACAGGGAGCCTGGCTGTCGGCTTTGCAGTTTAGGGTTTAAGGGTTCAGGGTTCAGGGGTTTAGGGTTTAGGGGTTTAGGGTTTAGGGCTCTAGGGTTCTGGGTGTGGGGTATCGGGTTTAGGGGTTCGGGGGTTTAACAAGTTCAGGGTTTAAGGGTTTAGGGATTGGGATACCGGGGTTTAAGGTTTAGGGTCTCGGGTTTATGCAGGTTAAGGGTTCAGCGCTGTGGAGCTTTTGCGTGCCCATGGTCGCCTCGCAAGACAGAGGCATGAACTTACGTTGTCACAACTCAGCAAGACATGTAGTTGCAAGAATACACGATACGGAGGACAACCACAGTGGACATCCATGCCTCCGTCTCCGAGATGGAAGCTTGCTACGACAGAAAGATGATGTGTGAGTATTTCCTATATGTGTATATATACATTATATTTACGTATACGCTACATACACACATAATCGGTGCACAAGTGTAGATCAAGCATGCCTGTGTGTTTCGAACCTTAGCACAAAGAAGGTGTAGCAACTGCTGCGAGCGCCTGGCTGCCAGGATGTTTCATATGATGCTAGTAGAGCGATGCTGCGGAAAAAAACACCAGAAGAAAATGACAACTAGTTTCGACGAAGCAATAGTCCATTGCATCAGCCGGCGACAACACAACATCATCTCCATCTGCTACATGACCGGCCTGGCTTTCCGTGCAGCGACGGCTGCGGCGAGTAGCCAGAATGCCCCACGCAAATCTGACAACCACACCTAAGTCATTGAAATTACGGCTTTTGATGGCTGTTAGGTTTTATTGCTCTGGGTTTAGGGTTCCAGAGTATTGAGATATCATTATCTGTATACATTTTTAGAGCCAAGGGTCTTAAGGTCAGCATTGAAGGATAGAAGCTTCGGTTATCACGCCCCCCGTGCTTAAGGGAAAGCCTCCTGGAGTGGACCATTTGTCTTTCCGGGGTTTAGGCTCTCGTTCAAATCACTCCCCGATAGAGAACCCGGGGGCTTCGGGGATTTCTGAAACGACTGTTACGATTTTCCCCCAGGGCTGAGAAAAAAAACCTTCACTTCAAGACATCTGCTGCGTGAGTTGTATCACGGCTTCGTAATGAGGGGCCTTGAAGTAAGGGCTCTCATAATTGCTAACACTAGTCCTCACGGCTCCTTGAGCTAAGGGCTATCGGAGCTTCATGGACTCATGCTCTCCTCAAACAAAAGTTGTTTTGATAGAACCTGTGGCTTAGATACAGCAGAAAAAAGACACTGCATGTAGTACCGTTCGTCCAAGCCAGTTCACGGGCGCAGGGTAGTTGGTGTGTGTATATACATATGTGCATATACATATGTATATATATATGTGCATATACATATATGTATATGTATATATATATATGTATGTATGTGCATATATATATATAGAGTACATTTCAGTACATCTAGTTCTTCAAGACTGCTCCGAGACTTGTAATGGGGTACTGTGAAGAAGCAACGGTTTCTCTCTCGCTGTCTCTGTCGCCCTTTCTTGGGGCATCATGAGCTCGTTTAGAAACAATTCAGGGTTTTGGGTTTAGTAGTGTTCGGGATTTAGGGTGTCGGCTACAACAATTTCTTCAGGGTTGGAAGGGTTTGGTCATCCGGCGCCAATGAAAACATGAGGTTCATTTGCATCGTGGCCGTCTTGATGGTAAACGCCGCGTTCAAGCAGGTACTGCATGCTGGAACCTTCACTGCGATGCCAATGTGTCGAAACTTCGCGAGGTCCGCCGCCACATCTGTTCCCTGTATGCAAAAATTCCCGAGCCCTGAACGCCCGCTGTGTCCCTGAATGGCAAACTATGCATGCAGCATTCCTGCTGTAAGCGACCCCCGCCCCCCCCNGTACCGGACACAGGGGTCCTGATAATAAGGATCCTTGGATTCAGGGTCTATACTTTAGGTTCCGCAGCCCTAAACCCCCAAACCCTAAACCCAAAACCCTAAACCCCTGAACCTTAATACGAACCTGAAACTTCAACCTAAACCTTAAACCCTAAACTCTAAACCTTAAACCCTAAACTCACCAGACCGAGCGAGCCCTCTGAGTCCCTTGCCGGCAACATGGCACTGGATCAGAACGATGGGTGCAGCAATCGCTCAGGCTCTGTCTACAAACTTAGGGCTTAGGGTCTAGTGTGGCTATGCTGGTTGGCTTCGGGGTTCAAGAAGTCTTGATCATCAAGCTCGATGCGTGCTTGTGTTGGTTTGCGTCTTAACTTAGACTTAAAGGCTAAAAAGGTTGAAGCTTCTGTTGAGCAGAAAGAGCTCCGTAATGAGTCACCTGCGCTGCACTCAGTTTGAGAGCTTCCATTTACGTAATATCCAATTCCATTGCCCGAGGCATTCAGACCCCTTGCCAGAAGAGAACAACCATGACTCCCCGACAGGAGCAGGAGCAGGAGCAGGAGCAGTAGTAGTAGTAGTAGTAGTAGTAGTAGTAGTGGCAGTAGTAGTAGCAGTAGTGGTAGTAGTAGTAGTAGTAGTAGTGGCAGTAGTAGTAGCAGTAGTGGTAGTAGTACTAGTAGTAGTAGCAGTAGTAGTGGTAGTAGTAGTAGTGGTAGTAGTAGTAGTAGTAGTAGTAGTAGTAGTAGTGGTAGTGGTAGTGCTAGTGCTAGTGGTAGTGGTAGTAGTAGTAGTAGCAGCAGCAGCAGCAGTAGTAGCAGTAGTAGTACTAGTTGCGCCAACTGCCACAGCACTAGCAGCAGTAGTAGGGAGTAATTACTGTTTGTGGTGGTGGTGGTGGTAGTAGTGCCGCTGCTGCTGCCGCTGGTAACGATGCTTGTAAGTGGAGTCGTTGCTGTCGTCGTAGCTGTAGCAGCGATCGTAGCAGTAGGTTTTGCCATTTTGGCAGTGCTGTGGCAATGCTGCTTGACGGCCATATCAGCAACTGCAACAGTGACTGTAGCAGTAGCACTATGTGGTGGAAAGAAACGAAGTAACAATAATCAGAGCAAGAGTACTAATACCCAGTACACTGGTTGCAACATTGCCGGCGGCAACTCTGCTACTGTAACTACAGTTACACTTGGTCAGACGGACAAGCGTGCTGAGTCTTGTGACTTCGATAGTTAGATGTAAAATCCTGGTTGACAAAAATGCTTATTAAGAAAAGTACCACGGATCCTTAGAAGCAGTTGCTTCAAGGAAGCGTTCCACTCATCCAGGCACTTGTCCCCCTCTGAAGCCCCACCCCCTCAACATAAACAAGGATCCCAAAACCCTGTAGACAGCGCATCTCCTCCTTTTGCCCTCCGCTCACTTCTCCGCTGCGCCTTTGGCTGCCTCACTGGGCTCCAGCGGATGACTCTCGAGCCACTCCTGCTCTCACTGCTGACATTCAAGACTGCTGCCTTTTCTTTTTTGTATGGGGTTGAGGGTTTTGGGATTCAGTCAGTCATAGGGTCTCTGTTCGGTTTTCGGGCATGTGAAGTTTTTATCACCGAAGGTTTGGGAGTTTTCCAAACTCTGCCGCGCCTAGGCGCAAGACCGTAAAGCTCTGTTTCCGAGCCTGAACCTTCCCAGCCCCAACTCTTCCTTCCCAGCCGTAGATACCCTAGGAATCTAAGGACTCATATATCAAGGCTTTTGGGCCCCCAAAACCATACTATGTAAGGCTTTTGGGCTGTTTTGATGCCTAGGGATAGTCCGTCCCCTAAACATCTTCTAAACTCAGACACCTAAGCTTTAGGGTTAAGGCTTGGGAAGGTTAAGGGTTTTAAAGTTTAGAGTCTAAGGTTGCGAATGTGAACCAACCAGAGTAGGATCCTTGATAGGATGACAATTACAAAGTAAACATAAAGGAATTGAAAAAGAATCCCTCGTTTCAAGAACCTAACACACTCTGAAACCCAATTCAGTTTTGCACAACCCTGGTAAAACCCTAATTGGTTTTAGGACGATTTCTTCAAGTCTCAGTTTCAGTCGCGCTGTTTGGACCGTATCAAAGCACCCCTAGAATGATTCCTGAAACCTGACATTACACCCCCAGAAGAAATAGAAGTGCGATCACTGCTGGTCTTTTGCACTAGCAATGAGAGAGAGAGAGAGGGGAGTATCTGGTACATACCCAGCCTTGGGTGACCTTTTGAGCAGAGGCTAAAACACGCGAGCGGTTCTGGGCTCTTTATTGGGTTCCTCATACACAGGATGCTGGTACTTGCAGTCTATCTTGGTGGTCTTGGTCTCACGAAACATGCGTGTCCTTCTCATACTTCTCGCCCTTCCAGTCCATGTAGGGGTGCATGTACTTGTCCTTGCTTCCCGGAAGGGTTGTCGGCTGTTTGCTTGAAGGCTTGGGATTTAGGCCTAAAGGTCGCGCTTTGAGTGCGGTGGGACATGCTACTCTGCCAGAAGACTGCAACAGGCCCAAACCCCTGCACCCCCGACCCCTCCCCCGAGAGAATTGCACCAGGTGTGAAGGTTGCTGCGGCCAAGCAGCAGGAGTGATGGACATCTTGCCCTTAGCGACAGGAATCTCAAACCCTGAACCCCTAAAATGCAAACCCTACTGAATGTTGTGAACACGAACCTTCTGCAGCAAGTTGTTAACGGTCATCTTGAACAAGATAAGCATTTTGAACAAAACATACAACCATAAAACATAAACGCCAATTTCTGTCAGTAAGTTGCCCGTATTCCTAAAACCAAAACTGCCCAAGTGAGAAGCAATCAGCAAACTCGAACGGCTTAGCGTGCCTCCTTGTAGAAGACCGTCTTTGGATTCCTAAGAGTCGTATGGGGCTTTCTTAGCGTTGTGTCGGGCCTATGAAGCCCCGACGACCGGTTCAAAACCTATTGCATTCCGAACCCTAAACCCTAAACCCCTAAACCCTAAACCCTCAACCCTCAACCCTAAACCCTATCCCTGATGTGCAAGACCTCTCCCTTCCGTCCAATCTGAAACCCAGGACGAGGCCCAAACTCGGAATCCAAGCAGCCTTGAGTCGAAGACGCTAGGAGCAAGAGCTTTAGGGTTTAGGGTTTAGGGTTTAAACCCTAAACCCTAAACCTGAGCCCAAACCCTAAACCACACACATGTAGAAGAAGAATGTAGAAGATGCGGTAGAATCTAAGTCGAGGTCTAAGGATGCAAGAAATCTCAGGGCTTAGTGTCTTTAAGGGCCTCAAGATTCCTGGAGCGGCTTATAACCAGGGTTGGAACCGAAACAGCTTCCAAACTTCCATTCAAAGCATTCCATCAAGCCATGGAAATGACAAACCGACCGAACCTCTTTATCCCGCAGAAAGTCCCAAGTCAAAGAGCCGTCGTCATGCTTTTGAGGTCGAAAGTCTGGATTGCCTCTGCAGAGGAAGCGATTTAAGGAACCCGATTCCTGGTGGGAGAAGTTGGCAAGCTAAGAGAGGAGAACACAACTACTACTGCTGAAACTGCGGCACCTGCTGCCTGTTCTGGTGCTGCTGCTGCCGCTGCTGCTGTTGCTGCTGCTCCAACTGCTGCTCCTGGTCGGACTCCTACGCCTACTGATAGTATTATCGTTATTACCACTACCACTACCACCGCCGCCACCACCACCACCACCACCACGTCCACGTCCACGTCCATCACGACCACTGCTACTGCTACTACGACAACGACGACACTACGCTCCGGCTGCTTCTGCTGCTGCCAAGTATTGCTGAAGTTTTGCAAGCAACCTTCGAAATGAGCCTTGGAGGGTATAATGCGTGGAGACTGCCTTAGTCCCTCCCACCAACAACAAGCACCCAAACAGCTAGTGAATCTTGAACCCGAACCACCCCGTAAACCTTACGTACATTTCATTACATACATCTCAGAATGCTTTACTTTTTTGAACCCAGCAGAACACGGCCCGCCCAAATCCAAACAGCAGACAGGCCTGGGCCTAGAAACATCGAACCCGCATCCTAAACCATATACGTATGTATGTATGTATGTATGCATGTTTGTGTGGGAGTATGTATTTATGTACGTAGGTAGCTAGCT
Organism: Symbiodinium sp. clade A Y106; assembly: GCA_003297005.1. Taxonomy (NCBI): domain Eukaryota; class Dinophyceae; order Suessiales; family Symbiodiniaceae; genus Symbiodinium; species Symbiodinium sp. clade A. The sequence continues at coordinate 403,286 of BGNK01000058.1, forward strand.
AGCTAGCTAGCTAGCTAGCTAGTCAGCTAGGCAGGCAGGCAGGCAGGCAGGCAGGTGTGTGCATGTGAATGTAAAATTGTACACATGCACACATATGTATGTACGCATACCGTCTAATCTATATAGCGATATATCATAACAGAAAATCAATATACCATATGATGTGCTATATACTCTAGTGTACTATGCTATAGTGCAACATCACATACTATAGCATACTGTAGTAACTATACTATAGTACGATCTAGCCGAGTAATAAAACATGCATTGAGTTGCATGTTATGCCTAGTCTGTAGATATTCGTCACGAAGCACCCTTTGTATTTCAACATCCTACTCAGTCATGGGCTGGGGGATCCCTGGGCCGACGCCACCAGACCCTCAGAGAGAGAGAGAGAGGCTTAGAGGATCATGGGACTTGGTAAGTAGGCTTAGAAGCAACGTACCTCTACACTTATAACCCCTTGATGTAGTTAAGGTACGAAAAGGCCTACTTACTAAGTCCCCCAATCCTTGAAGGAGGCCTGGTTGGGCTCGCCCACCGGGCAAACGGGGACGTCCTGCTTGCCGCCAGCGAACCCCTTGAAGATGCCTCGCCGGCACATCCTGCGGAATTAGGGTTTAATGTAGGAACCTCATGAAGAAACCCTGGGCCAATAACCCCAAAATAGTAGGATTCATATAAGGAAGCCTAATAAAGGCTCAAGGTTTCTTAATCAGGTTCCTACATCAGGTTTTACGGGTTTGGGTTAAGGGCTTTCAGGATTCTCTGACATGGGTTCTTGTTGAGATAACTGATGGTACTTATTATCTGTTGCTCGAACCTTCTGTTCAGGACTTCCGGGCATGAAGACATGTGTTATTGATGCTATTGCTTTGGAGGTTTTGCGTCCTTGCTGCACTTGGGTGTAAAAGCCAACTCTTTGAATCGGGGTTGCGACAACGAAACTTCAGGAAACCGCTTTGCGCGCCCGCCGAAATACGTCAGGGCTTGAGGGCTTTCGGATTTGGGGCTAGCTTGCCGCTGTACAATTTATGGATCAATTTATGGATAGCTGGTAGCTGTCGGGACGTCATTATTGGGTCTTGAGCCTGAAAACCGCAGAGTTGCATTTGTGGGTTCGCGGCAGTCGGCAGTTCGGGGATGACATTGAGTTGATGATGAGCCTGAGGTGGAGTCTGTGTTCCCAAGGACCAAAACAGTAGGGTTAGGGTTGTGGGTCTAGGGTTTAAGGAACCCGACCCCTTAAAACCCTAAACCATAAACCAAAAAACCCAAACCAAAAAACCGTAAACCCTAAACCAAAAACCCTAAACCCTAACTAAGGTTAGGGTTCGACAAGCAGGGGTCTAGTTCTGCGGAGCCTATGCTTTCCGGTCTGCGCGGGCATTGGAGTTTATGTCAGAGCTCCTCTTTGACAGACAGAACAACAATCAGGGTTTAGGGTTTAGGGTTTAGGGCTTTAGGGTTTAGGGCTTTAAGGCTTTAGGGTTTAGGGGTTTAGGGGTTTAGGGTCTAGGGTTTCGGGGTTTAGGGGCTTAGGGGTTTAGGGGTTTAGGGCCAGGCTTCGGGTTTAGGCTAAGGGTTCAGGGTTTAGGGTTTAATTGGTTCCAAAGCTCTTTCCGATGTCTGAATGGCTCTATCGGGGTATCGGGTCTCATGGTCCAGGCATTTGCCAAAATGCATGAAGCAGCAGAAAGGTTACAACTTGTGGATTTCACCTCAATTTATAAACAAAATAATTAATTCAAAACCCCGTGCGACAGCTACGCCCCTAAACCCTAAACCCTAAACTCTAAACCGTGCGGCTAAAACCAACAGCCTCCCCCAGACAACCCTAAACCGCTAAACCCTATCCTAAAGCCGAGCCTGGCGCAGTTCATCCTGCAGTATAGGTCGGTGGTGAAGTGCTCTTTGCAGCAGTTGGTGCAGGTACCTGCGACTTGACACCACTACCCTCACAAGCTCCGTAAGCTACGGCTTAAACGCCCGAACCCTACCCCCAAAAGTAGCCTCTAGAGCCTTCATGGTCGCTAATGGTGGGTACCTAGTGTCTGACAGAGGGTAGTTGGTGGGGAGTGTCTACGTACATCATCTAGGTGCTAAACCTGAAACCGTCGGAACCCGACCCCCCCCTCCCTTGCACCCTATACACCCTGAAAACTTCAACAACTAAAAGCAATTCTCAACCTCAGTTCAAAAGCTTCAAACCAAAACCTATTTAGGGTCTTTGCTGTCGTGCGCGATCAAACGTGTTGCCACGCAGGGTTTTGCACGGCTTTTGAGCCTTGTTGATTATCCGGGCATGTAGAGAGCCCTGAACACCTAGACCCTTCGCAATTCTTGTACACCCCTTCAAAGTGAACCCTAAAATCCAAAACCTGAGCCCTGCAAGCCCTAACCCAGCCTTCCTCTTCAAACTCACAGCAGCGCTTTTCGCCCGTGCCCAAGCAGTACCTGCCCAAACATTCTGGGTGCAGGGGCCAGGGGTCTAGTAAGTTTAACGTGGCTCTGAAGATTCTGTTGAGTTTCGGAGCGCGGTACTCTGAATCCCTGCCTGCCGTGCCTGTGCAAAAACCCAGCTCTAAACAGCATTCTAAACCCCTTGCCATCACCCACAAAAGTCGCCCCAAACCCCCAAACCGTAGACCCTACCGAGACCCTACAGCATCCCCCGAAACACAAAAGCACATTTTGTGCCTCTCTCTCTCTCTGTCTCTCTCGCTCACTCCCTGCTTTGGTTTGCTTGGGGGCCTAGGCTGCGAGCAGTCACGAAACCCTCTCCCCCTGAAATCTCCAAGCAATAAATCCTACATCATCCCGAGATGGCCCCAACAAAATAGCAGCCATGGAGCCCGCAGTCATGTTGCTGGACTTTCTCCACGCCCGTTTCATTGCCTTGGGCCTCCTGGGCCGCATCCTCGCGTCGTGCGGATTTTAGGACTGTTAGGATCTAGTAATATAGTAATGTAGTATTATAGTAATATAGTAATATAGTAGTATAGTAATAAAGTAATGTAGTATTATACTGTTAGGATTTAAGGTGTAAGGTGCGGTGCAGGGTTTCGGGGTTTGGGTTTGCGGTTTTGCGGGTGTGTCCAGTGGGTTGGGTTGTTTCTAACCAAGGGCTTACAGTCTGCAGGCTCAGTGGGTTGGGGATTCAGGGTTTTAATTTTTATACGAGGTAAGGTCGAGGTTGGGTCTTCATGTCATCGTGATGCAAACCACCAGGTAAACGACAAGACCAACAAGGAGGGTACTGATGTCTATGGAACAACCTCGCTGATGGCAACACGGTTATGCAGTTTCCCGTTCCGGAGTACTATCAGTCTCAAGCATCATCATCATCACCACCACCACCATCATCATAGTAAGTCATAAAGTCAATAGTCACGGGAAAATGCCACGCACAAGCATGGTAGCAATAGTGAGCCGTAACCTTGAAGGTACACAAAGAGCCTAAACACAAATTTTCTTTGAGATACTATCCGTTACTATCCTTGCAAGGGGTGGGCTTCAACAGCGTATGTGTATGATTTTGCCTTTAGGACCCATAAGAGACCTTAAACCCTAAACCCCTAAACCCTAACAAAAACGGTCCTCGTCGAAGGAGCTGGCAGATCCAGGAGGCCTTTCCAGAAAAGACGCAAGCGGCGTCCTCGGCCAAAGTGCTGCAGTTCGGGTGTAGGCTTCGAGGGTTTAGGGCTTAGGGTTTCGGGGTGGAAGTTTGAAGGGTTCGCCGTGTTAGTTCGATCTCGCTGTCTCGATCTCCACAAGTGCCGCACTCTTGTCTGGGCCTGAAAGGAACCCCCCCCCCGACTTCAGAGATGTAAACACACCGGTATCGAACCGATGGTTTCCCAAAAGCACAATATGGGAGTTTCCGAAAATAGGGGACCCTAATATAGTACCCTAAATAATAGGATCCTTATTATAAGGACCCCTAAATAAGGTACCCCTAATTTTCGGAAACTCCCATATGCATCAAGTAGGCAGGATTACGAAAGCATCAGGGGGGACGCTTCGGGCTTGTATTTTTAGGGCTGAGGGTTAGCATGATCCGATGCACTTTCCTGCTCAGAAGGCCTTGCACCCTCTAGGTGGAGGGGGTGGGCTTCATATAGAGACCTTAATAATGAGAATAGGATTTTGGGCTCTTTATTATACATATAGTAAAATATATCCCAAAACCCTATTTCATTAAGGCCCCTACATTAGCAGAAGTCCGGGGGTCTCGGAAAAAGCCCTTCGCGCAAGAAGGGATGAGATTTTTTTTTGGGCTGCGGCTTGTGCCAGGATTGAAGATGCGGGGTCGGGTTGGTAGTGGTAAGTATCATCTACTTATGTAGGTGGGGCTTTTACAGCTATTGAAAAATATTAGAAAATAAGATCCTCTTAAGCCCAATAAGGGAAAATGTAAAATGTCCCAACGCCCTGCCTAGCTACTTATAGCTTTAGGACCGACTCCCTAAGTACCCTCATCCATTCAGTTCAGTACAGACATGTGCATCGGCTGAGCGGCAGAAAAGAACCTACGGACCCACGACGTGTGAAATCTGAACCGGGAGTAATCACAATCGTTGGGTCCCGCGTATACAGTAGGAGTATATGTAGCCAGCAACAGTGCCTCATACATCAAGAATGTGCTGCCAGCTCTTGACTTGCTACAATGCTGGATTGTTTCATTAGTGAGGAAGCGACGTCTACCCCAAACCACTTAAACCCAAGCCGAGGTTCGAGTGGTGTCGTCTTGACATTGCTGGGGTGACCTGGTCGTTCTCCAACAGACTCGGGGATGAGAGTGGATCGGCCCAAAGAAAACTCCCAACACCCACCAATACATGACGGTTTCGGGTATAGGGCTGACTAAAAGCGTGACTCTCAAACCGGATTGACGTCATCCAGGATTTGCTCGTTGAGTATTTCCACAGCTGTTGTTGAGACATGTAAACGTCACCAAGTTTTCGGGGTGTTAAGGCTGTGCATCTGGGTTTACGGTCTTTGCTGCTGTCGCTGGTATTTGTGTGCTTAGTTTGTTTTTGGTGGCCAGTGTGGGGGTTAAGGACTTCAGGACTGGCGGTAGTAAACCACACTAAAGCTTCGAAAACGTCGGGTCTGGCGACAAGGAAATGCGAGTGTTCAGGTCAAGGATCCCCTCAACAATTAAGGGACCCCATGACGCTTCAAGGTATCTCTTTAAGCAGCAGGTAGGTATAAGCGTCGTCGGGGCGAAGGCCGGCTTCCCCATCCTAGCCCCGAAATCCCAGGCCCCGCCTCCAAGAACATACTCGCCCGAGCTCGCGCGGGGAGCGGTGTCATGATCTGGCTCCAGGCAAGAGGCGGGATTTGTTCGTCGGGGAGGATTCCTAGACCTAAGAGTAACCTAGGAATCAAAAGGGTGCCCTTTTTGGTGTAAAGAGGGTTATAAGGGAACCTACATAAACATAAACCCAAAAGAAGGGAATAAGGGCCTGCTCCGGGTCTTGGATTCAAGGTACAATCAGATGCATGCTGCGTGGCCCCGCCAGCGGAGGATGCTAAAGCCCATTTCACAGACATACCATTGTTCCTCCTTCCAAAGCCAAGACCAACACCCCGAGACAACCAAATCAACGCTGTAAACCGTATAGACACTTTCCATGCCATTTGCGTGCCTGCAGATCTTAAGAGACCCAGGCATGGACCTGCTTCAGTACGAGTATAAGGACCGCAACACCAATTCATGAGCCCTGTGCTGCTCGGAAGGATTAGGGTTTTGGGTTTAGGGGTTTAGGGTTTAGGGGTGCAGAAGTTTAGGGGTTTCGGGTCTATGGTAGGGTGTAGGGGTGTACGGTTTACAGGGCGCATGGCCTCTGTTGCAGAGTGCATGATGGCGTCAAACGGCAAGGAGCGCATGGCGCCGGAGAAGTGTGGAGAGGTCGACTACAACTACAAAGCAGTCCCCTCTTGGGGGACAAGACTATTCTAGTGTCCTAAGCTCTAAACCGTCCAACCCTATAAGAATACTAGTATGTTCTGGCCTTACTGCCTGGAAGCACCCATTTGCATGTTTAGGGAGACTCCTCCGTTTGGAGCCATCCGAGCTCTTCCGGGGTCTTGTTCTGACTTTGAATGGCTTAATGGCTTGTTGGTTTGTATGTGATGAGAACTTAGTACTGCTGGCAGCAGTTGGCTTGCACATGCGATGTGAGATTGTCCAAAGCGCTATAGCGGCTGGGTAAAAACAGGCAGTCTGGATTCTTGTCAAGGAATTTAGGTTAGGGTCTATAGTAGGTAATATGGTTTGCTTGTTAGGGTAACTTAGACTGAATTCCTTCACAAGAACCCAGCAGTTGTGAATTCCAAGCCCGACGAAGTCCAGACGGGAGTTCAGGGACCACTGGGCTGTGCTTTCTGCATCAAAGCCGTGCAAGTCTTTGCAATTCGAGCTGCGCATAGTAGCGTAGTAGGAGTGGTGGTTGCCATAGTAGTAGTATTAGGAGTAGTAGTAGTGGTGCGATCGCCTAGCAAGGCAGAGTACATTCCCTGCATCACTCGACTGCACTGCAAATCTCGGGAGTCCAAACCATGGCGCGAGCCACATGAACACCACAAAAACCAAAAGGAAACACAGAAACGAATGCTAAACCAGCAGTCAGTCGACTCTGCACTGCAACACCCTAAACACAACAGCCGATGATATGGAAGCCTGGGTAGAATAGGGGCCTTCAGGGTGCCTAGACTGCAACTGCAGTCAAAAAGAGCCCTACGAATTTACTTCAAGGAGTAGTGCTTCCTTGTACTTCCAGAGCTAAAGTCGGCACCCCAAGCCAACGACAAGTATACCCCGGTACGACTTTCTGTGCATTTGCCCCGAGAAGTTCTTTGGATGCCATCAGCAATCATTCCTGCTGGGCTTGCGGTCTCGGGTAGGGTCTTGGTCTTTTAACTAACAGCGTTTCACGATTTCAGGTTTGCCCTTCAGGAGTTGCGCTAGGCTGTTTGCAAAACAAGACTGCTCTCAGGGTGTCGAGTCGACGGTTCCGCAGCAGCATGACAACGCACATCTTGCTTTATCCCTTCGTTCCTTACTTCTTCCTGTTTAAGAATGGCCTCGTGGGCAGCGATCGAAACGAAACAACTTCGACCTCCACGCATAAACAAGCATAGACCTTGTATCCCAAATCCATGCGACCCCTCTTCTTAGGATTGGGTGCTAAAGTCTTCTTAGAGAATCATGGGGCTTGTTTGGTAGGATTATCAGTACCGAAATTAGGGCTACAAGTAGACATGATATAACCATAGTCACCTTACTTATAACCCTACTTACCAGGTACCCTGACTCTTTAAGTGAACTCTCTCTCTCTTGACCTGTAGTCTCCATTTTTCTTCTGAAGCGGTGGGGAGTGCGGCGGGGTGTTGCTTGCTTCTGACCTCGTGGTCTGCTTTGAGGGTCTACGGTCGAAGGTCTCGCGTCACGCTGGACCCTCTAAATGTAGGCGCCTTAATAATTGGAATAGGGTTTGGCGGGGGTTCCTTGTTATAGTTATAGTAGAGTATACCTCCAAACCCTATTCTAATGGCAGATTTCTAATCCCGAAGCCCGGACCCGGTCCCGGTCGAGATCGTCGAAGCCCTGGCGGCTGCTCTACGCAAGTTGGGCCAGCTTAAGGCTTCCGATTCGGATATTATTCCTTAAAGTTGTAGCGGTAACCAGGATGCGGTTATGTAGGGTATAGCTTGGGGTCCCTTGTTTTCTGAAGCTCCTTTTTGGTTCGGCGGGTCGCTTGCTATTCGAAGGAGCATCTTCTTACAATGAAGAGTTAGGTCGCAACGTCAAGATGGTCACGACAAAGAAGCACGAGTGATAAAGCCCGCGCCATCTTGGAAGCTGGCTGTTTCTGCAACTAGTGTCAAGTTTCAGGCGCTGGCTGTTTCCCGAAATATAGACAAACAACGTGTACACCACATGGCGACGAACCGGCGACAAGTTACAGACCAAATCTTTGCTTCTGCAGCGTTCCTTGCAGCTTTGGTAGGCTTACTTCGAGGACAATCCCAATTCAGGCTATAACTCAACTATACCTGTCAACTCGGCTGGTCCTGCAAGTAGTCTTAGACTGTTGAAGCAGAAACCCTTGACAATCTCTAAAACCACATCGCCGGACCCGACTCCAAACCCACCTATCCAAAACAGTAAACCCTAAACCCTAAACCCTACAGAGGGGTCGATCCTGGGGCCTGCATTTGTGCATAAAGAGTTGTTGGAGCCTTTGCATCGGGCTCGTGATGCTTACTTGCTCCACTTAACCTGTTCGCGGATCTTTTGTTGAATTGTTTGATGTCTGCGTCGCCTTGTCGAGGATTCGTGAAGGTAAACCCTTAAACCCTAAACCCTATAAGCCCTACAAACCCTAAACCACTGCAAAAGCCCCGCTGTCACGATGCCTGGTCTGGTGGCTGGTACAGCTTCAGAGCCTCGACAACCTGAGACGCGGCAAGCCCAGGGTTTGCATTTTCTTGCGGGGCCCTTCGTCACGAAGACCCTACAATATAATATACTATATACTATGCTAAACTATGATAAAATATGATATTACAAAGAGGGTTAGGGAGTACAGAGTGCTGATTTAGTATATTTGTTTTGGTCAGAACCGCCTGAAAAGCTCTGCCAACCCTCAACCCAAATCCGAGCAAACCCGATTCACTCTCATAGCAGCACATGCAAAAACCATCAGCAAAGCAGCAAAAGCACAAACCCTCGCAGAGCTAAGGCCTCAAGACTTGCTCAAGTTGTACACATTGTACTGATTCCCCCAGCCGCAGCCCTGAAGGTAAGGCTTGCAAACCTCGAAGCCTAATCCCTGCACCCTAAAATCTTAGACCGCAGACCCTGAAGACGAGCATCATGCCCTTGAGACATTCCACAACTACCCTACGACAAAACTAACCCCGGGATTCGGACCGCCCGACTGCCAGACTCGCGTGCATAGTCCAGAGCCGTCCTCGCTTGTGCGCTTCTGGGCTTGGGTTTTATAGCTTAGAGCTTTAGAGCTTTAGGGTTTTAGTGTTTTAGGGTTTTAGGGTTTTAGTGTTTTAGGGTTTTAGTGTTTTAGTGTTTTAGAGTTTTAGGGTTTTAAGGTTTAGGGTCGGTTTCAGAGTTGAGGCCCAAAGCACCAAGCCCTAAGCCCCCAGAGGCTTCGCACAGTCCCAAAGCAGCCGTTGTTTTGGCTTTTTGGGGGTGTTTGGGGTGCGGCTCAACCAAAAAGCACATAAGCATAAGCATTTTACGGGGATATCCCTAGCTTATTGGCCTTCCTTTCTAAGGGGATTTATATGGGATATCCCTAGCCTTATTTTTGCTTATGTGCTTTTTTCAGGCCCTATTAGTGGGGTCTTGGCCTTTAGGACTTTAGGGTAATGCGGTTCGGGGCTTCCAGCCTTCGGGATTGTCGGGGTTGCTTTGTGTTTGTAATGTTCGTCACTGCCTCTGTCAAGGCCGTGTGGGTAGCAACTCTGTTGACTACGCCTCTGTAGCACGGGGCACATTGTGCATGTCCGGTTGGCCCATAAAACATCCAACCGACCGACCAACCGGTTGAGGGATGTTGAGGGCCGGGGCTTTAGCACCTCGCAGTTGGAGGAGCACGGTGTTGGTGCATTCGACGTTTCGCGATTTATGTAGGTTTAGTTCAGAGATGATGTTGAGTACAGATACCGGCGCTATGCCAGAATACGAACATTAGCCATGCGGCCTTTGAAGCTTGCTTGCATGGTGCGGACCTTGGCCATTGCTGACACTAACTTCGTAAAATGTAAGACCACAGTCGAACTCGTATGAATTTGTGCAGCAGAGACTGGAGCAGCACGTTCAACGCGTTCTGTGGTTCGGGGTGTAGGTCTAAGAATCGAGTGTGTTGGGCCGTCCTGCCGTCGTCGTCAGCTTGAAGCGGGCTGGCCCCCTGACAGTATGGATGTCGGGATTTGGCTGTGCACAGATTCAGGGTAGTCAAGCCCAGTAGCAGTGCCCGGCCCCAAAACAGCTCACCTTGCGTAGGAATTTGCAAAGCCAAAATAGGTTGGAGGTTACCTACTCAGAGGTGCTAAGTTGCATTCTATCCCAGTCTGGCCTCGGTTTAGGGGCTATCGAAACCACGAAAATCGCAGAACTGGGTTCGCCGATTCGCAGTAACAGCTGCGAACCCAGAATAAAGGGCTGGCAGGAGCAAAATGTCTCACCCGGTCAATGCTAGAAATCCCTGCAGGACTTAACTGTACTATAAACCTCTATAAACTACCATGGGTTCGTAACGGTTCGTATTTTAGAAGGTGATGCAGGACTTGTACGCAGTAGCACCAGCAGTACCTTTCGATGTTACGCATCGTACTATACTGAACCCGAAGATGCACACTCAGAGCGCAGCCTACACTTGGAAATCCAGGCAGAATCTGGAACTTTGATGTGACAGATGGCCAAGGACAACATAGATCAAACTTTGTATCCTCCCTAAACCCTAAACCCTCAACCCTCAGCCCTAAACCCTAAACCCCTAAACCCTAAACCCAGCCTCAAGACCTGTAAACTGATCAAGCAATTAATCCTTAAGTGTATGGTACCCCGGAATCTGGATGAGCATCAACGATTTGGAGTTAGAGTGGCATTCAAAGGTTAACGAGTCATAGAGTTAGGTTCTAGAGGGGGGGGGAGGGGTGAGACTTTGAGGCTTGTGTTGTTGAGGATCGAAGTTGTCTTGATCATACCGGGTCCAGATGAAAAGGCTTATGTAGGGTTCAGGGTGCGCCCAAAACCCTAAACCCTGAACTAACCCACTAAACCCTTAAACCCTATAACCCCTTAACCCATAAATCCTGTACCCGTAGGGCTTAATTGCCCCAGGAGCTTTCAGGTGGCAAGGATCCCTGGGGTCCACGTACCGTAGCGTATATGCATTGGCCCCATCTATATATGTATATATATATATATGTATATATAAATACATACATACCTACTATACATGTATATGGATGGGATTGAGGGGATCCGACCCTGAAAGAATCCGAAGACGAAAATATTGGCCACCTTGGCGAAAAGCTGCTGCACCAGCGCTGGCTGGTTGTTCAACGCTGCCTCGGATTGCACGACATCAGTGAAGGAGTCAGTTGGGTTTGGGGTTTAGGTCTTCGCGTGACTTCGCCTAGGAGGTTTCTCTGGGCCAAATAAACCCTGCTTGCTCTTTGGAGTATACCCGTCTCAAAACAGCCTGAAAATCGTAGCGCTCACCTCAATCTGGTTTTTGTTGCACGGCTGATCTTGTGGACTTCCGGGTGTCGGACTCCGCACTTACAATAGCACTTCAAAGCTCATGGGGTTTGAAGGTTAAAGGCTTGACTGTTTCAGGGATGTGCGCAAGGATCATGAAGGATTGGAGCCCTTTGAACCGTGCCCGTTATCCATAATATATGTATAAAGTGTATATATATATATGTATATTTATATGTATATGTATATGTGTAGAGTACACATATCTCACGCTCTCCTGTAAGCTCTCTCTCGTCTCTCTCTCTCTCTCTCTCGCTCTCTCTCTCTCTCTGTATCTATCTATGTACCTACCTACCTACCTACCTACCTATCACTATCTACCTACCAATCTACCTACCTATCAATCTATCAATCTATCTATATGTATCTAATATGCATGCACACACACACACACACACCAACACACCAACACAACCACACACCTGCACACCCACACAGACCCACACACACTTGCACACCCACACGCTTGCACACCCACACCCTTCCACACCCACACACTTCCACACCCACACACTTCCACACCCACACACTTCCACACCCACACACCCACACACCCAACACACCCACACACAGACGCACAGACACAGAGACACAGAGACACACAGACACAGAGACACAGCGACACAGCGACACAGAGACACAGAGACACAGAGACCAAACACACACACACATATATATGTATATATATATATATTATCAGATCCCGCGACCCTAAGACCGTAGTCGTACAGTCTCAAGATGTCTGAAACCTCAAGCACTAACTTCCGAATCCCAAACTACTGGCCCCTCAGGCGGCCGAGACTCCTTGAGACAAACATGACTTTCAGACGGTTGATGATACAAATCCCGCATTCTCTTAACACCCTAGACTATGGGAATTATGGTATATTCCTTAATATAGGTAATGCAGGATTTGTATGTTCAACCGTGGGGAGCCCTCGTATCTTGTACAGTAAGTTGCTCCATGCATCAAGGGGTCTTGTGCTCTCTTGCAGCAGTATTTGGGGTTTTCAATTCTGTTCGGAAGCCTGAAGGGAGAGGCCCTACTGCTGAGCATGCTGATCCAGCAGGTTTAGAGCCTTCGGGGTTAAAGCCAACATGCACTGTCCCGGTCCCAGAAACCTTGCGAAATCGCCAACCCCTACTCTCCAAATAGCAGCATCACGATATTTTCGTTGCTTGCTGTAGTCTCTCCATCGTAAAAGCCCACTGCAGCCCTGAATCCTGCACACCGACCCCCAACCCTAAAGCCATTCGGAGCACGAAGCCCGAACCCAAGAACCGATATCATCACCTGGCAAAGTGGCTCAACCCTTGACAAAGACGGCATCCTTCATGTTTCATGCATAATTCCCACAGCTTGAGGTGAAGTTCAGGGTTGCACAAACCCTATAGACTTTTGCATGGCGCCGGAGATTCGCTGCTGGAGGTATAAAAATTGGGTCTTTCAAGTCTAGGGTGGGTGTACGGTTTAGGCTTGTGTTGACATGACTGCGGCAAACGGGGGCACGTCACTGGACCCTAAACCCGTAAATCCTAAACCCCATAAACCCTAAAACCAGCCCTAAATCCCTAACCCTGAAACCCTAAACCCTAAATCCCTAACCCTGAACCCCTAACCCCTGAACCCTGGCAGCCCTGAAGTTTGGCGTGAGCTGTCTCAGGCGCAGGCCCAGTGGAGGAGTGTGAATCCCCTTGCCCACTGCCTCGAGGAATGGATGCAGTTTTTAGATAGTCTGGGTTTTTCGAGCTTAAGCTTGCTCATGCTGCGCAGATAGGGTGTAGGGTCTCGAAGTTGCAAGTTTAAGGTTCACCCCAAACCCTAAACCCTAACCCCCTTTGTCTGTACCTGTCATAAGGTGCAGCTCCGGACAAGCACTGAACGTTCTTGGGTACGGAAATTGTACGGCACCTTTGTATGAACGAGCCTAAAATGGACCCGAATTTACAGAACTAATGTAGGGGCCTTAATAATTAGAATAGGGTGTTGGGGCCCATTATACTATAATTATAGTAAGGAACCACCAAAATAGTATTGGTAATTATTTAGGCCCCTATATTACTGTGTCTGTGCAGACTCCTCGAAATGCTGCCTTCCTCTTCCATAGATTACCCACTACCTTAACGAGGAAAGCTAAATTAGGTCGCCAATCTTGCTTGCGATGTGCCCTCAGCAGACAGCCTGAAAGGTGGGCTAAGCCTAAACCGAGGCCATGAAGTGTCAGGTGCATCTTTGTTAGGATCCCTGTCAGTATCCTTGTGGCAGAGGGTAGTACTTAATCAGTCTACATATTAAGGATCCATGGCCAGCCTAGGATGTGTAAAAGCACATATCTGACTAACCAGCAAGCCCAAACACCAAGCCGGTTAAACACAGCTGCAAAGCCAAACTCGAAAAGAGCCCAGGTCAACAACCATATAGTGGGGAAAACCGATGCTAATCATCGTCATCCTCCTATCCGCAAGACTCCGAAACCCGAACCCTGAACCCTAAACTGAAACCCAACCAAAGCCCTAAACCCGAAATCCCGTTGGAGCATTCAGGCAGCGCCGAATGTTTAGAGGTCGGAGAAAACAAGTCATGCTATGCCCCAGCACTCCAAAAACTTTTGTATCAATTCTACAAGTGCCTATACTACAAACGCTTACGGTAAACCTAACAGTAGCACCTTACAGTATAACCCTTAAAGGAGCCGTGTGCTAATCATTTGGGCTTGTTGCAACGGTAAAAAAAACCTCCCAAAGCTCAGGGTCCCGGACATGTTCTCCCAGCCGAGTTCGTCTATCTGCTCCAGGACCTTCAAAAGTTTTCAAGGTGCTTTGTTTGTTTAAGGTTTAAGGGTATTTGGGGTTTATTGGGATTTAAGCTGTAGGGTTTGGGTTTAGAGGTTGAGGGTTCTTTGTTTGTTTAAGGTTTTAGGGCGGTTTAGGGCGTGAGTAGGGTTTAGGTTTAGAGGTTTAGGGTCTAGGAATCGGGTTTAAGGTCCTTACTCAAATCACGACTGCTGGTAGCCGTACTTCCTGAGCCCACAGCCAGCGCCTCCTGACTCTGCTGCTCCAATTTCTCTCGAGTTGCACCCCCGTCTGCTCTTCTGCGGCTGAACTCTAAGAGGTGACTACGCCGCAGCCGCAGAGCTCTTCCAGCTCAAACAGTCGCCTGCAGACTTCGGGCCAGAAGTCCTGGTCCCCACGGTGCTGCATCCGAGCCCCGGCCACTCCTTCAGAATCCGAGTGAGGGATTTGTAGGCTTACCTCTTCCAGGGTCTTGCACTTCTTATATTACTACTATGACTATTGGTATTATTGTTACTATTATTATGGTTATACTACTATTATTATTGTTATTATTATCATTAAGGCCCCTCATAGCGCCCCAAGAGCAGCCTCAGGCCACTTGGGATTCTCCCGCTGCGTGGCAGGACGGGCGAGTTGAATAGGGCTTGGGGGTAGTCTACTATAGTGATAATCAGGAACCATTCAGGCACCTGCATTAGTGACTAGGGTTTATGTCGGTCGGCATCGATGGCCAGGCCATTGCAAACAGTACTGACAATGCTAGTTTAGGGTTTAGGGTTTAGAGCCTCTGTGGGCTTGCTGGAATTTAGGGTCAGAATTCTGGAAAACCCCCTGCTGTATAAGTGCTCTGTAAGGGCTGGGTGAGCGTTCTTTGAGGCCTTTATACTGTGTTCATTGTGGGAGGGCTGGTAGAAGAAGGATTTTATAGAGGGGATCAGGAATTCTGATCCAGCACTTTGCGGGTTAGGTATGAGGACATTCTGATATTTCGGTGCTTAGGGACTGGGGAGTATGGCCGTACGGGTCTAGGGTTTAGGGTTTAGAAATTAGAGCTTGAGGACGCTTATGATTCAGGGTTTAGGGGTTTGCGGTCTAGGCGCTAGAAACCCTAAACCATCCCAAACCCTAAACCCTACAAGCCCTATCGACCCTGAACGAATCTTTTGGGTGCTTTTGGTCTTTAGGGTCTGAGCCCCTGGCCTGGCTCTACGCTTGACGGTTTAGGGGTGTGGTGTTTAGGGTTAGGAGGTTTAGGGCTGAAGGGCAACAGGTTATCTCATAAAGAAGCCTTGCCCGTACGGGTCTGCGTTTTTGGGAGGTTTCCGGGCCGTCTCAATATAGATCCGAGCAGAAACTCCACACTACGAACTCCCGAGACCAGCTTTAAGACCCCCAGCCCGACTGGAAGCCTTGTAGAGCTGTCTGGTCCCTGGAAACAACGGAGCCGCCACACCGAGGATCCTGACATATCTGGGACAAAGCCCTGAATGCAAGTCCCAAGTCTGCAAATCATAAGCACCAAGACCCGGTCAACCGAATTACTCATGTAGGTCTTTATTAAAATCAGAGGTCTACGCTAGCATTGGATCAGGCGTCCCGGAACCCTAAAGTCTAATGTACGGGCCTGAATAATTTGAACAGGCTTAAGTATAACAAGGAGCCCCCAAAATAGTATAGGTAATTAATAAGGCCCCTATATTATAGTACCCTTATAGATCCCTGATAGTCCCCATTACAGTCCCCTTTAAAGGAACCCTATTCTCATTATCTAGTATAGGTAATTATTATGGCGCCTACATCATAGAATCCTTTTCTAAATATTAGGGCCTCTATATCAGTTCCTTAAAGGCTAAGACACCCTAACCCCTAAACCCCAAACCCCTAAACCCCTAAACCCCAAACCCCTAAACCCTAATCCCTAAACCCCTACACCCTAAACCCCTAAACCCTAATCCCTAAACCCTAACCCCTAATCCCTAAACCCCTAAACCCTAATCCCTAAACCCCTGAACCCTAACCCCTAAACCTTAACCCCTAAACCCCTAAACCCTAACCCCTAAACCCCTAAACCCTAACCCCTAAACCCTAACCCCTAAACCCTAAACCTCGAGTCTTGGATCCCAGCGGGCAGATAAGCCTCAGGAACCACTGTGGACCTCCGGCGGGAGCCTGCGGACAGCGCTCATGTTCGCTTTTGGTGGGGCTTATAGGGTTTATAGGCTTAGGGTTTAGGGCTTATAGGTTTTTTTCAAGTGCAATACACCCTTTGACTCCCTGCAGCTTATAGGGTTTAAGGGTTTAGGGTTTAGGGCTTAATCCGTTATTAGGGCGTATCGGGTTTAGGGGTTTAGGGTTCAGGGCTGTTGGGGTTTAGGGTTCATGAATTCTGCGACTGGTATGGGCTGCCAGTATACATTTATTGCAGATTAGCAGGGTTTGCCGTAGACACCTTCTGGTGGATGCAGCAAGGTTCACTGGAGTTCGGGGCTGTTGTTCTAAAATTCGGTAGTTAGGGCTTCCACCCACCCAACAACCCCAGGCGAAAATCTTTCCGAAGTCAGTACTCGAATTGCTGGACTCCCTCTAGTCACCCGAAGCCCTAGGCCCCGAAACACGTGAACCCTAAGCCCCGAAAGCTCTACTATGCACCTTAAAACATAACATTCTTGACTTGAAGCCCTGTACCTTAAAACCCTCAAGCCGAAAACCCTGAAGAACTTTCAGTTTCACCCCAAAGCCTCAAGACCCTACAGCCCTAAAGCCCGAAAATCCTAAACTCTAAAACCCTCGGCCCTAAGCCCGAAAGCCCTAAGACCTATCTTCCTCAAAGCCTAGCAGTCTAGAACAAGGGTACTACTAAGGGGCCCTCCACAGTACCCAACATATCCCAAATCGATTCCTTAAACCCTTCTGAGGGAAATAGAACATGACCCCCAACCCCCTGACTAGCTAAACCCTAAACCCTAAAGCCTAAACCCCTATCAGGGAAATTAAAAATCATCCCAAATGGATACCTTAGTCCACTAGTTTACTAAGAAAGCCTCACTGGCCCAAAACCCAAGGAGAATCAACGTTGAAACTTTCAGAATCGACTACCTTATAAGAACCACAAAAGTTGAAAAGTTGAGTTTACAGCCAATACCTATAGTCTCCATTGTAGTTCCTTTTTGGGGTTACCTTTTAGGATCCTTAATATGACAATGGTTAAACCCAAAAAAGGAACTATCACCCTAAACCCTCATACCCCTATAGATCCCTTAAAGGAACCCCTTAAAAGGCACCCTTATAGATCCCTTTAAAGGAACCCCCAATAAGAAGCAAAGTCGGCCTTGGGCTTTCCGCCTTAGGCCGGTGTCTGAGCGGCGCCTGCGAGACTGGAAGCTGGGGAGCTGAGTTTAGGGTTTGAATGGAAAAAGAATACTAAACCTCTAAATTCATTGCATTTCATGATATTTATACTATGCTTGCATTTTTTAAAAAATACCAGAAGTGAGCACTAAGGAATCAAGGGTTTCGGGTTCAGAGTTTAAAGGTTTAGATGGGTTATAGGTTGTTGGCTGTGTGTGTTATGCCTTGTTTGTTGCGGAGAGGGCGGGGAACCCTAAACCACTCAACCCCCTAAACCCTATGAACCCCTGAACCCTAAACCGTAATATAGGAGCCTAAATAATTACCAGCACTATTGGGGTTTGGGGTCTACCGGGCCCTCCAAGTACCCTTTACTCAAGCCCTCATGCTCCTTGCTAGAGAGTATCTTGGGGGTCTTGTGGGGATTCAATCTGTTTAGGGGTTTAGGGTTTCTCGGTTTTTTTTGTTAAGCGCCTCTTCTCCCAGGTAAGCCGAAGCAGCCGAGGGTTTCTCGGTTTAGGGACTAGGATTCATTGATGCTTGTGGAGGGCGGGGGTAGAGGTTTTGCGGTTGGGGCTTTGCTGGATACGGTTTGGGGGAGTACCTGCTGTTGTGTCTAATATACTAAGCCTACTGTGTTGTAGGGTTTGGGGTGACTTTAGGGAAAAAGGGGGGGGGGGTTCAGATTTCGGGGTCAAGGGCTTTAGGCTCAGGGCTTGAAAAAGACTGGGAGTTATGGAATTGTCAGGCATCTATGCGTGTTTACACGGGCATTTTGCACGGCTGCTTTCATCCCCCCAACACAGTAAGCCATCAGTTGCATGGAGTTTAGGGGTGTAGGGGTTAGGGTTTAGGGGTTTACCATACGACACATTCCAGATTGGAAAGACTTCTCTCGATATCTGACCTACCCTCCTGCCCGCCTGTCCCCACCCACGTATCCAACTACCTACCTACCCACCTCCAATTATCCATACACACAGCCATTCGCACATGCACATGTATTTTTGAAGCCCTGCATTTGGGCTGCAAGAATTGAGTTTAGAGTCTGTGGCTTTGGGTCTCTATGTGGTACGAAGCAGTGCAGGGGAGGTTGGGGCGAAGGCGAATATTCCAGGGTTTACAAGTTTCAGGTCTGGCTTTTGGCCTGGATGGTTATAGCTTATGAGCTCTTCGGTTTAGGGTTCGGGGACGTTGGGCGTCTAGGCTTTGGGTTGAGATTTGGGTAGTTCTAAAAATTAGGCCCCTTCTTAGGACCTCCAGTTGTGTGGCACCCTTTTATCAAGGACCCCAAGGGACCACACTTTGGAGACCTACCCATTTGGGGTGTAATATAGGGGCCTTAATAATTAGAATAGTGTTTTGGGGCATAGTATACGATAGTCATACCAAGAACCCCCCACAACAGTATCGGTAATTATTAAGGCCCCTATATTATGGTTTAGGGTCAAAGCTTATCGGTTTGGATGCCTCTGCGCGGGCACGGCTGCTGCCTCTGCGAAGCCGGTGACTACATGCTACCATGCATTACGGGTCCTATGATTCCTATGCGGGTTGTAGAACACTCACTGGCTCAAAACCCAAGGAAATAAAAGTTGAAACTTTCAGAATCGACTACCTTATAAGAACCCCAAAAGTTGAAAAGTTGAGTTAACAGCCAATAAGAATAAGCTTGAAGAACAGAAATGTTAGTACCTAGGTCAGTGGGGCTCGGGAGAGATCCGGAGGGACCACGTATCAGCATGTTTTATCGCAATCCCGACAGAATGTCCACAAATCTATGCACTAGGCGTATGCATTTGCACCAAGGACACGAAGTGCAGCTGTAAACGCTTGTAGTTCATAGACCCTTGTGATGCCTACCGATTGCCTTGCATGCCTTCGACGAGGGTCTTGGCCTGAGGACTTAGTTTAGGGTTCAGGGTTTAGGGTTTAGGGTTTAGTTTTTTTTTTTAAGTGCAATGGCCCTTTCTCCGCAACGCAGGTCTGGAGCCCGCCACATATGGGGCCTACACTGCAAATTTAGGGTTTAGGGTTTAGGGAGTTCATGGCCTTCAAAGCTTCGAGACAGTGCAAGTGACAGTCAGCTAGAGGGCACAAAAGAACTGAGAACAGTCGTAGAACAGCGGCGGTCGTCAAGCAATGCGTGTAGTAGCACTCATACTACAGACTATAGCAGTAGCAGCTCCCAGTAGTCGCAGTAGTCGTAGAAGTAGTAGTAGCAGTAGTAGCAGTAGTAGCAGTAGTCGCAGTAGTAGCAGTAGTAGCAGTAGTAGTAGTAGTAGAAGTAGTAGTAGCAGTAGCAGTAGCAGTAGCAGTAGCAGTATCATCACACTCGCTGCGGACAATCCAGGCGTGCAGTAGCAGTAGCAGTAGCAGTAGCAGTCGTAGATGTTGTCGTAGTAGTAGTAGTAGGAGGAGGAGGTAGTAGGTAGTAGGTAGTACTTGGAGGATCATGGGACTTAGTAAGTAGGGTTATAAGTACCTTAATTAGGGTTATAAGTAGATATAACTATAGTTACCTTACTTATAACCCTACTTACTAAGTCCCCTGATCCTCTAAGTAGNAGGATCATGGGACTTAGTAAGTAGGGTTATAAGTACCTTAATTAGGGTTATAAGTAGATATAACTATAGTTACCTTACTTATAACCCTACTTACTAAGTCCCCTGATCCTCTAAGTAGGTAGTAGGTAGAGGTAGTAGTAGTAGTAGTAGTAGTAGTAGTAGTAGTAGTAGTGGTAGTAGCAGTAGTAGAAGTAGTAGTAGTAGTAGTAGAAGTGTAGTAGTAGTAGTAGTAGGAGGTAGTAGTAGTAATAGTAGTAGTAGTTGTTGTAGTAGTCGTAGTAGTAGTAGTGGTAGTAGTAGTAGTAGCAGTAGCAGTAGCAGTAGTAGCAGTAGTAGCAGTAGTAGCAGTCGTGGCAGCAGTGGCAGTAGTAGCAGTAGTAGCAGTAGTAGCAGTAGTAGCAGTAGTAGCAGTAGTAGCAGTAGCAGCAGTAGCAGTAGCAGTAGTAGTGGTGGTGGTGGTAGCAGCTGCAGCCGGAGTGGTCGTCGTCTTGGCAGTAGTGGCAGGCAGTTCGAGTCGGCATTCTAATCGCAGTGAAGGCGGAAGAGTAAGAGCAGTCGAGAACAACAATAGCCAAGAACGAACCCGATGTCAGCTGCCTCTGCAGCTCCTCCGACAGCAGCCGGCAGCGAGGCTCTGGCGGTCTAGCGGCAGCGAGCAGAGTTCAGGGCCAGTCATGGAGTTTGGAGTGTCAACGGCTGAGCTCCAAGTCTTCGCTGGATCGCTCAATGTTCTACTTTAGAGCTTGTTGAGGAAGCTTGCGAGAATCATTGAACACTGACCCTGCAGCAGCTTAGACAGTGCAGCATTTACATGCTGCCAAGGCATACTTACCTAGATTCATACAAAATGAACTCCAGCAAATCTAAACCTTCCCTCCCCACCCCCTCCTACCCAAAACCCTCAACGATACACGAAGAGCTCCTGCTTTCGGGTTTTGGGCTGCTGCTTCTGGGCCGAGGCTTCTCACCCCTGCGTTTGCCCAAGACGTCCGCTTCTCCGGCCTGTGGGAAGGACAGCTGATCGAGGTTCCGACTCCTCGTGGTTTACGACGCAAATACAGGGGTTTGGGAAATATTGTAAACTTATATTGTGGCGATAAAGGCACATTTTTACCTATGTTTACTAGTTATGCCGACCCACTGACTTTCTATGCAGCTTCCGAGTTCGCTTTATATGAGGGATAAAGGTTGTTTTTTTACAAGATTCCGTAAAGGTTTTGTTGCCCAACCTGGCTGTATCACCATGTCTTTCTGCTCCCCCTCACCCTTGACCCTGAATCCACAAACTCGTCCGACACGGCAAGATACGGCAAGCACCAAATCCCAAGCCCAACATCCGTAGACTTGTCCTTGTTGCCGGGCGGAGGACTGCAGCGACCTGATAGCATCACGGGGGAGCGTCTGAAGAGCTCTAGGCTTCAAGGTGTTGTACGTTTGGGTTGTAGGGTTTAGTATTGGTATAATTTGGGTTTAGGGTTTAGGGCCCAGTTTAAGGTTTAGTACTGTGATGAGGTGTAGGGTTCCGGGTGAGCTTAGGTCCAGCACTTATATAGGCGGTTTCTTGGCTTGGACTTGTGAGGGTTTCAGGATGCAGGGTTGCCACTTGCACATTTGGGTCGGGGGCTCAATGATTGACGATGCTGGGTTCAGTCGCCACGGGCGAACAGGCCACCATGTGTTGCTGTTCTTAAAATTTTAATTTCGGGCGGGGTGTTCGCCAAGGCTCCCCCCCCCATCCAGAACCCCATGCCACTGGAACCAGTCCAGAAACGGACGGACGAACTCTGTGAATGAGAACCCGGGAGCCGCCTAAGCTGCCCAGTACCCCCGAGCGGGCCACGCTCACCGGAAAACCCTCGTGCACATCCGGAAGCCTACCTCCAAAATCGAAGCCCGAAAACCAACACCAAAGCCCAACCTGAAAAACAAACATAGTGCGTCTACCGAGGGCGACTTTACATCAGGGTTCTAAGTTGGTACGTGTGTGCAGATGGCCTACATATTCCCCTACTTCTGGCTACTAGGTTGCTCGATCCACCCTGTTCCAACATAGCACCGGAAGACGACAAGCATGTCTCCGAGTTTCGTGCCTCCATGTTGCGGTGGCGCTCCGCCACATCCAGCGCCGTGCGCTGGTGCTGCAGCAAGGGATGCTCAGGAATTGGGACAAAGAATCTCAATGTGGGATTTATTGTCTTGGGTTTAGGATTGAGGTTTAGGTTGAGGATTTAGGGTTTCACGATCTTCGGGCTAGGGCAGGGTCTAGGGTTTAGTTCGTAGGGCATTGGGTTTATGACACGACGAATGCAGAGCTACTTCGGGGTGTGAGGTGGTTTAGGATTTCGGATGTTGGTTTCAGGGGGCATAAGCTGCCAATCCTCGATGGATTCGTAGAGTCTCGAGAATTGCTTGCTTCGTGGAGAGCGACACTGAGGAAACCGGGACCGTAGTCTGTCGATAATCCTACGCCTCAGACCTGTGAAAGGTTCCTCTTGCAGTTCCGTCGACACGCCCTTAGGTCCTCATGAACCTGAATGAAAAACATTTTGTGCACAACCCGTCTCACAATTTGTTGCGCACAGTCCGACGTGCAACAGTGCGTTCAAGAACGTTCGACTCGGCCTCAAAACGAAACCTAGATTTAAAATCCACCAAAGCTAAACTGAAATTCCCATAGTTTAAAAGTCCAAAACTCTGCAGCCCCATGGCAGAGTCGCTTAACCCCACGACAAATCCCACAGCCCTCAATCGAGAGGCTTTGAAAAGTAGGGAGCCGTATCAACCTGCATTTAGACGATAAAATAACTCGTACTATTACACAATTACATACTATTACTATCATGTCGGCATATGTCGGCTCTCTCTTTCAAGGGGCTAAGGTCAAACCACCTATGTACGGGGGCTTCGTGCGCAGTCCTCAACCCTGAACCTCAAACCCGATGTCTGGCTCCGATGAACCCGGCCGCAGTGTCTCTCGCATCCGGATCAGCCCCCAGGGACAGCAGGTGCTTCGCGAGATCCACCTGATAAGAGAGTCCCTAAGCTCCAAACTTCATACAGAAGCTCTTAATCCTAAGTAATCGTGAGGTAAGCCCTCAAACCCTAAACCCAATCCACAAAGCGCAAATTAGACCTCAGACCCTGAGCTGACTCTACGCACGTGCCTACAGTGGAGGTAGAGTGCATCCAAGCTTCATGTGCTTTGCTGCCCGTAGATTCAAGGTTTGAGAAAGCTTCTACTCACTGACCCAAAAAGTTAAAACATTCCAGAATCGACTACCTCATAAGAACCCCAAAAGTTGAAAAGTTGAGGTTACAGTTACAGCCAATAAGTTTAGCACTTCAGAGCACTGGGGCTGAAGGCCATCCCGTGCTTCATCGCCTATGCGTTTCGGAGCTTCGAGGCCCTGGTGCATATGAGTTCTGGCTAGAGAGAGAAAAGAGAGACAGAGAGAGAGACATATACATGTGTATGTATATATATATAGAGAGAGAGAGAGAGAGACAGATAGATAGAGAGAGAGACAGAGGAAAGAGTGTGTGAGAGAGTGTGAGAGGGAGAACAGAGAAAAAGGGACACGAAAACAGATAGGGACAAGGAGTTACGAAGAATGGCCATTGCCGCACCTCTCCGGTCCAAAAGCCCGAACGTTGTCAAGCCCTGCGAACCTCCATGGATCCTAGCCGCTGGCTCCGAAGCTGTGGGGTTTAGAGGCCCTCAACCTTAAACTGCGGGGTGGTGGCCTTTAGGGTGTAGTTTATAGTTTAAGGCTGAAGCTCCGCCCGCCTCCCCCCCCCCCCACAAGCACATTAAAACCCAAGCTCTCAATGCACCTGCCTCGTTCTTCTGTGCGGCCCAATGCAACATGGTAAAGCCTCGGCTTAAACGGCAGCAACGTGCAACCAACGATCTGTTGTTGTCATCTATCTGCTTGCTTACCTAAGTTCTGTCTGTCGGCTGGATCCGTCACCAAGCAGCATGTCCGGCACCTGAATTGATCAGAACAGCCCGCCCCAACTGCGAAACTGTCGCCTCAGACCAAAGCCCGTAAACCCTCAACCCTCTCGCCAATGCAATTGAAGATATCTGGGGCGAAAGCCTTGCTTCCATTGAACGGACTGCCAGCCCCTGGACTCGACCTGCTCCCGATGACAAACAGCATCTGTGGCTATAGGGCTTTGGATGTAGAGTTGGGGCGCTGCGTTTAGGGCTGAGGTCATGGGAATGCTGGGGTTCGTGTCAGACCTGGAGGAAACAGGTTAATTGTGGGTGAAGTTCTTGGGCGTCGAGTCGGGCTGGTGCTTAGCTGCCGTTGAGCAATGCCAGTGCTGCTGCCATGGTCGTGCTCATTCGTCGTGGTTATTGTCGCTGATGCAGTGGCGGTCCCAGGTGCGACAGCCAAAGCCGGCGTCTTTCTCGAACTCAGCGTCGTCGCCGCCCTCATACTCTTCCCACTTCCCACTCACGTGTACTCCTGCAGCTGCTGGACTCCGGGCAACCGTAGTCGCGGCCTTCATTCAGGTGCTGATGCCGAAACCCTATAGGATCCTTTAGGCCCTAAACCCTATGAACCCAATCCCTCGGCTTTAGCTGGCGCCTGTTGCAGCACTTGGCGGTAAGCTTGGGGCAGCCCGGGAAACGGTTCCGGCAGCTCCTTCCGACGTGCTCACGCGCTTCAGAGTGTTGGCTGGAGGTCCAGGGATTGAGGAGATACTATAGGGCCTGTGGGTTTCTAACAAAGGGGTCCTTTAAGGGATCCCATAAGGGTACTATAAGGGTTTAGTATAGGGGCCTTAATCGTAGAATAGCAGAGCTCTCGAATCTGAATCAGTCGCTTTTGGAACTTCCCGTGTCTGTCTAGAAATTAGGTGGTGTTTTTGCCGGCGCCAATAATTACATCACAGTTTGGCCTAAGCCTAAGCATTGGGAACTCGTTCAAGAGCTGTTGGATCCTCTTGGCACGTGCGAAAGTCACCAAATTATACACGACGACTGTGTGCAGTACTGCGTGCATCGATTCCTTGCAGTGCCTCTGCGCCAGAATCAAAGTAAATTCGTCTGCATCTCGTCCCGAAATGCTTAGCTCGTCGAAATCCCGTCCTCAAGTACCGTCCCCTTGGGATGGGCGTCCATGTTGCTGCGAAGGAAGTGCAGAACGCTGACCTGTCACGAGTTTAGTGGCCGTCGGTTTGAACTTAGGGTTCCTGACTGGTTCCCTAAACCCCTAAACCCTAAACCCTAAACCCCTAAACCCCTAAACCCCCAAAACCTAAACCCTAAACCCTAAACCCCTAAACCCCTAAACCCTAAACCCCTAAACCCTTATAAGGCTTCTTTCTATACAGGCTTAGGGTTTTTGAACCAGGGCTCCTTGAAGAGATCTATAAGGGTTCTATGCAGCAGGCTCAGGGTTTGGGGAGTAGGGAATAGTGACTTCAGAAGTCCGTCCTGGGGCTCGGATAACTTCCTGCTTGAGAAGTGCCCCCCCAAAACCCCAATACCCCTTAATTAAGGAATATTCCTGAAATCATATTAGGTATCCTATTATAATTTAAGGTATATTCCTTAATTAAGGACTATTCCGTAAATCATATTCAGTATCCGATTATAATTTAAGGTATATTCCTTAATTAAGGAAGTTTCCTTAATTAAGGGATATTGGGTTCTCTGGGCCACTTCAATGAGAAGATCACACTTGCCCTGCCCCGTCAAGGACTGCCTGGTTGCTCTGGGCCGCCACTTCCAGAGGAGTACGTCCTTTCAGTCTTGGGGATTCTATACGGGCTGCATACAGTTTTAGACAGAGTTTGAAAGGGTTCAGATAAAGCTACATCTTATTTGAAAGGGTTCAGATATAAACTTACATCTTACATCTGCTAGACAAATTTCAATCAAGCTTCTGACATCACACGAGGCTGTGATGCTTGTCGCACGATCCGGGCAGTGAACCTTGCCAACATTACACAAAACCCTGAGCCGTCTATTATAAGCCCTAAGCCCAAGCCACAAGTGCTATCCAATACGCAGATACGCACTCCTTAACATCAAAGTGCGCAGCACATGCTCAACTGCGTAGAAGCCTCTACACTCGACAAAACAACCCTCTGCCCAAGAAGCCGAACATGCCATGATTTTTGAGTCGCTTCCGGAATGAGCACATGCAGATGCAGCTTACCCCTCCTTGTCGATCGCGCACGTGAAGGAGTGCACCACCTCCTTCTTGCCTCCCGAGCTTTTGAGGCTGGTTGTGGAAAGTGGCTGAGGCGTGTCCGGTTTAGGCTAAAGGTCTCAGGGTTTAGGCTTTACAGGTTTCAGGGATTAGGGTCTGGGGTCCAGGTACAGAGGCAACAACCCCGAGACGAATTTCCCTAAATCCTAGACGCTGCATGCCCTCAACATTTTTAAGGGGCCCGAATCCCATAAACCCTACAAGCCCAAATAAACCTTAAGCCCCAACCCCAAATTCAAACCTCTAAAGACCCCTAAACCTTAAACCCTAAAGCACCTCCACCCCCCTAAAACCACAATGCTTTTGCGCTCCGGCTCCTGAGAAGATACTCCACCAAGTCTCGGCGCCCGTGCCTGGGTCGGCGATTCAAAGTTCAGAAGTTTAGGGTTTAGGGTTTATGGGATTAGTGTTTACGGATTAGGGTTTAGGGATTAGGGTTTAGGGGTTAGGGATTAGGGTTAGTTCAGAAGTTTTTGTTGAATGTGCAACCAGAGTCTTTCAGTCCCTCCAACAGCAGGCGTGATTTACGACCTCTAAATCGTTTAGGGTTTAGGATTTACGGTGTATTGTAATGGTTTTTCAGAACTACTCATGTTTTCACTTTACTATAAGTTTTGTCGTCGTTCGAGTTAATTGCTTTGTTGGTTGTTCAATTTTCTACGTTCGGTCAGTAGGACATTCGGTGCGTTTTCGGCTTTAATGGACTCTAGGCTCAGTCTCAGAGCTGCAACAAACAGGGTCACGGGAGGAAGGAGGTTGCAAATTATGATGGAGACCTCGTAAGTAGTATATAAGGGATTTTGGGTTTGCTGTGAACTAGAATGACAACGTGGAGCCAGGAGGGATGGGCTTTTGCCATCATTCAGACCCCTATATGCGCGTTGGTCAAAACTTCTTGTTCATGCCTAGACCATGGATGATTTGGGGGGGATCCTATCGCTTTACAAGGATTCCGTCACATGTTTCTGTGAGGCATCGCTTTGCTCTTGCGAAACTAAGAAGACCATCAGACTCCCTGATCCTACTCACAGTTACTCGTAGCTTGCCCTGCCCTCTGCTGCCCTTTCCTGCTCTTTACTGCCTTTCACCGCCCTTTACCCGTTACCTGCCTTTTAATGCCCTTTACCGCTCTTTACTGCCGTTTACTGCCCTTTACCTGCCCTTTACTGCACTTTACTGCCCTCTGCTGCCCTTTACTGCATGGGGCAGTGGCTCATAAAACGATCTAGTAGGTCTCGATTAGGGTATCGCTTGCCTAGCCATACATTGCACGGAAAATTTAGGCACAAATGCCGCGGCTGCACGGAAATATCACAACAGATGATCTTCGTTAATCGTATCGCTTTTGGGGGGGTCCTATCGCTTTCCAAGGAAATTGGCAAGATCCGACATTCCATGGTCACCCTACTCTTAACTACAATTACCGAAGTTTTGACGGATTATGAAAACATACTCAGATGTACGAGCATCCAGGACATGAGCTATCCTACTCATAATGTCATAGCTCCAGCTATAGCCGACTCACTGCAGCAAATCCCCTGAACCGTACATGAAACCTCTCGCTCTTGGTGGCCCCACTCGGCGGCCCAATGCATCGGGCTGGTGTCGTCCCACCTCCTGGCAACTCGCCGGTTTTTGCACCCCCACCACGGAATGTCGGCGCTTGAGGTTTAGAGGGCGAGGGCTTCGGGGTTTGCTGGGTTTCGCAGAACTCGTTGGGGCACGGCATCGGCACTGCAGGGCTTGTGAACTGTGCTACGCTTCGGAAAGTCCACTTGCCTCAAGCATTTCTTAAGTCCTAGCGCACCTCGCAACACCATAGACAGCCCTATTCCTGCACTTACCAGCACCATGCCAAAATAAGTCGGTTCTGCTAGAATTCTGCATACTTTTTGTTCAGAGGTTGATGACCCAGGCTTGGAACAAGCTCGACCAAGAACCTTCGTTGTAGAAGCCTTTGTGCAAAGGGGGCTCTTTTTTCTCTTCATGACTCGTTTCTTGGGCAGTTAGGCATAACTTCAAGTCATAACCTGCTTGCCAGAATAAGGTGGATGGGCTTTCCCTGCCAAAGACCGGGGGAACTTGGAAAGTCCAGGTGATGTTGGAGTTTCTCCGGCTGTTGAATGTGAAAGAGGGCTGAGCCTTGAGAGAGGTTTAGGGTTAACGCGCACCGTAGAGGCCCTAACATCCAAACACTGGATCCTAAAGACTACCCATAGGCCCCATAGTAGTTCCTTTTTGGAATTACCTTATAGAATTCTAAATATGAACCCCCAAAAGGAACTACTATGGGGCCTATGGGTAAAGCCCACTAAACGCACAACCCAAAGCCCTAAACCATAGTCTGATCCGATTAATAGAAAATCCCCAAACAAAGCAAAGTGTGCCTTGCCAGACCTCCGGGGGGTCTGCTTTCCAGATAGCCTTGGCCCGGCGACCACACCCAAACACCCTAACGGGGCGAGNGGGGGGGGGGGGGGGGGCGGGGTTGGGGAACTTCATGATTAGAATAGGGTTGTGGAGAGTTTATACCATATACTTCTAGTATAAGGGGCTATAAGGGAACAGCCTTACTGAGTACGTAGTGCTTCAGACTTTGAAAACTTCGAACCCTGAACCTAGAAGCCCCCCCAAGCCATAAATCTGCCTGTAGCCCCAACCCTACAATACAGTAGGTTCCAAGCCACAACCACGTAACCCTCCAGCATGACACCCTAAACCCTAAACCCTCCAGAACGAGAAAATCAGTGAGCTGCGAAAGCCGCTGAGTACTATGACGATTAGTACTAGTAAAACTGTCCCGACGATGATTACTACGACGGTTACCGATGCCATGTTGTTGCTACTCTATCAGTTGAAGACTACGACTACGACCTCTTCCGTTCTGATTGCCAGTGCGAGTTCGAATGTTTTTGTGAACAATACGATTTCT
This sequence comes from Symbiodinium sp. clade A Y106, assembly GCA_003297005.1. NCBI lineage: Eukaryota > Dinophyceae > Suessiales > Symbiodiniaceae > Symbiodinium > Symbiodinium sp. clade A. The sequence goes on from BGNK01000058.1 coordinate 432,459, forward strand.
GTTGCTACACTTGTACTTCTGCTTGCCCGAATGTAGATGTACACTGGTCTTGAGCGCATAGGGCTAACTTGGACATTACGGCTGTGCTGCGGTTTGCAGTAATTCCAGCCTGGCCACAACTTTGTAACAGGAACCCATCCGACTCCCGTTCCAGCTTTGCTTGGCAAGCTAAGCCTGGCTGGCCGCCTTTCAACTTGCCTTGCGAATAATAAAGACGATCATTTCATCTGGCGTTCTCTTCGTGTTTTCCTGCCGTCTGACGGAGTCTCAGTAAGTCGTTGTTACGGTATCGCTATCATATCCTGAAACCCGGAAGTCCAATCCGAATCAATCAAACCACGTCCTGGATGCTCAGCGACTGGCCCAGCGACTCCATGAGACGTTCGAGCAAAGGCTGACGGGAGGTTCTTAACCCGAGGTTTAAGCATTTTCGGTTTGGAAAGCTCAAGGCTCAACATTCGGGTTTTCAGCTTCGCTCATGACGTGAACGATTCCCCGTAAAGCTCTCCAAGTGTACAAATTAGTACCTACTCTGGCATTAGTGTCCACAAATGTCTCGTTGGGGCCCAAGATTCGTGAAACTGATAAGCCAGGTCGGCCACTTCTTTGCGGACACTCTAGTTTCTGGTATCACAAGGGCTTTAGTCTTAGGTTGATTGGAGTCCAGGGCTTCAGGGTGTTATGGTTTTGGGTGGTATAGAGTTTAGCGTTTGGGGTTTACGGTTTCGGGTTTAGTCCTCCGTTTAGGTCTCATACAGGGTGTATGTTTGGGACTCAGAATTAACTAGAGCTCCTCATAGAAGACTCGTTAATGTACCTGAGTGGCGGCATAGACAAAGGGAGACTGCTTTTGTCATGACATGGAGCTTGGTACAGATCCGAAAGACACTATGACGATGATGCGCTGAGGCCGACGGCGATGATCACGATGAATGGTGGTGGCAGTCATCGATGGCGGTTCTGCTACTGTGATTGCTGCCAAAACGGCTATTGACTTCAGTCGCTCAGAACCCGAAACGCTCATGCTGCGACTCATAGCTCTACCCAGAGTCTGTGAACCCCTATGTCAACATCTACGACCCCCAGCCCGCAACCCTAAAATCCAAACATAAACACTCAAATCCCAAACCCAAACCTCAAGTCCTACCTATAGTCTCTATTGTCGTTCCTTTTTTTGGATAACCAGTTTTATGGTTAGGATCCTATAATATAGTTTTTGGTTAACCAAAAAAACGGAACTACAATGGAGACTATAGGCAAAATCCTCGAATCCAAATTCCCCGCGGTATTGCAGGCGACCTCGGGCATCCCAGTCAAGGCAGAATTGCCTTTCAGGAGCCTCAGCAATCACAATGGCAGTCAGGGTTTAGGGTTTAGACTAGATAGCAACAGTGATGAACAAGTACTAATTATACTGATTCCTCATGTTGACAACGGCAATGACACTTGATTACTAGGATAATCATGACAATACTTCTATCAAAGTCACAACTACTGTAATAAAACAATGGGAACCCCTCAGAATAAGGTTGAATGCTGTTAGAATATTAAGGTTAATATTACGAAGACAAGCAGTAAATATTTTCGTGACGTGAACATTACATGTTACGACTAAAGATAGGTAACTAGAAGCCCGCGAACCTAGACGAGGTGGTGCACATCCGCATTCTGGCCGAGTGGTTGCGGATTCCACTGTTGGTACCATGATGGCATGGTCAGTCAGAGATGCCCTAAGCCCTAAACCCATAACTTATGGGTTTAGGGAATAATCATAACCCTAAGCGGAACTGGAGTTACTCAGATTGCTCGGTCGAGTTCTGCGGCTGGGGACACGAGCAGACAAACTGAAGCCCAAACCCTGCAAAGCGAAGAAGGTACTTAGAGGATCATGGGACTTAGTAAGTAAGGTTACAAGTACCTTAATTAAGGTTATAAGTAAATGTAACCATAGCTACCCTACTTATAACCCTGCTTACTAAGTCCCATGATCCCCAAGTATAGCATGGCAGAATCCAGTGCGACTCAAAATGGCAGGGTTTATTAGGCTTTAGGACCAGGTGCTCTAATCCCCGAAACCGTGTAAACTCCGGCATGGACCATGGAGGACAATGGGACCCAGTGTCTCGGTGATAGGTATAATCCTCATTAGGTGTCGAGTACCTATCTCCCTATTACTATGATAACCTATGGACCATGGTTGCCCTGAAGCCAACCGAAAACGCCCTAAACCCAAATCCCTAAACCCCTACCTCTACAGTAAGCCCCATAAATCCTTAACCGTTTGCGCCGAACCAGAACAACAGGGATTAGATCAACAGGGCTTATATGTAAAGGGCCCAAAACCTTATTTATGTTCGTATTTGGCAAACTTTGTCTTTATTTGNAATCCTTAACCGTTTGCGCCGAACCAGAACAACAGGGATTAGATCAACAGGGCTTATATGTAAAGGGCCCAAAACCTTATTTATGTTCGTATTTGGCAAACTTTGTCTTTATTTGTTTTTTGTCTTTTTTTTGTCTTTATTTGTCTTTTTTTGTTTTTATTTGTCTTTATTTGTTTTTGTTTGTCTTTTATTTGTAACTGCCTCCTGCTGTTCTACCTGGGACCTGGCTTCGTCCTCTACGTCT
>BGNK01000059.1:0-112805 GCA_003297005.1 Symbiodinium sp. clade A Y106
GAACCCAGTCGTCGTCGTGCTAAACGCAGTCGTCGTCGTCCTTGTCGCCGTGGTGTTGTTGCAGTTTACTTACAAAGCCGACCAGGATTGCCAAATAGACCCTAAAGGTCCATGCCACAGGGTCCTATAGGGGTTTAGAGCGACTGGTGTAAACGACCCTCTCTGGGTCAGCAACCATCCCCGCTCGCCGCCTAAAAGCCACAACCGGTGGATCTGATGCCTACGGAAGTTGCTCAGGGTTGCAAACATGCGGGGCTTATTCCCTCAGGCCGCATACTTCAACAACGGCACAATGCAAGGTACAGTGAAAGTCACTACTGGGGCTGCCGTAGCTTCTCAAGATGTAGATGTCTAAGGCCTGCGGATAGTTTGGGTGTCCCGTGATTGCATGTTGTGGTATGATGCGAGACCGTCCATGGTCGTCTCGAATGTTCAGTGATCACTGGTGCTGTGGTGGATCGGATGCGACACGGCAAGTGCGGATCTCTTTCAGGCTTGCAGGGCTTTGCCCTGCCAGCATGCCCTCCCAGCATAAACCCTACGCTCTGAACCGATCCATCTGGTCGAGCAACTTCAAGCTCGTTTTCAAGCCGACTGCTTCCAGCTGAAGCGTAATCTCCATGGCTCTATGTACTGTATTTCTCTGCATGTCAAGTGCTGACTGCCCGCAGGGCCCCAACCTTCCTGATCATCGAAAGAACCTTTCTCAAGCGATATGCTGCCTTACGTAACTTTAGGAAGTGTCTCGAATGATTACCTACCTGGCAGCATTCATAGCAGCACATGGGAAAGTCTGCTCGGACCTATCAGTTGTCAATCTCGCTCTTACCATTGCGTCTAGTCTTGTTGTTAAGATATTTCTTTTCACAGCCAGCCGGACGAGTTCATTCGCAGTGCTGAGGCTCAATGGCTGCACCAAGGATGCTCGGAGTTCATGTTCAGGGCTTCTTCCAGGATTTGAAGATGATGAGGCTTCAGTGGTTCAGCGATGCAGGGTTTATGCGCTCAGGGTCTACGATCTAAGTCTTGGAAGTCAAATTTTGATGTGTTAAAATCCGGACATCGGGATTTTCTTTCCAAGGTTTAGCGCCTTACGTTCGGGAGCCTTAAGCCATGGTTTTGTAGTGTTTATTTAGGGTTTGAGGCTTTGATCTTCGGGCGCTTAAGGTTCAACCATAGAAGCACTGCCATCGCCATCATACTAACACCTCAGCGCCTTTCACCTGATGTGTCGGGGCCCCCTGGGGGTTTAGGGTTTAGCTTTTTGTTTGTGTTGTAGTGTCGTGTAGGGTTTGGTGTTAAGAATTTGTTTAACGTATATGCCGGGTTTACGTTTAATTCGTTCGCTCAGCGCTTAAGATGGTTTAGAGCTTAATCCGTGTATTCACTTTCCTGCTGCTCGAGCTGCGGGGCTCACGGGCTCACGATCCCCAGACAAATACGCAACACTGCTGCTAAGGGACATTCCAATGGCATAAGACTAGTCTGTCATCCAGACACATCATAAACTTTCAACCAACAACAGATCAGAAACAGGCGCCCCAAACGTGGATCCCAAAGAATAGTTCCTGAATGCGACAGACACTCCATGGAAAAGGACTCCCGACTTTCAGAACCCCCAATAAAACACGAATTAATGTCCAGGGCCTTGTTATCCTCAGGAAATGTCCCTAAACTTCTCGAAGCCTCGGTGCCGAAAGGACTTATCTAGAGTCTAAACCTTCGAAAAACAATCTAGACCAAGACAACACAGCTCTGGCTGCGTCCTGATACATTCAAGGTGATGCGAGAGCAGCAGAACTAGGTATAGAAAGAGTGGACATGACCATGTCCGAAAGCAGTCGAAGTTATACAAGCAATATAGGAGTAGTAGACGTAGCAGCAGTAGCAGTAGCAGTAGCAGGTGTAAACAGTAGTAGACAGTGGGTAGCGGATGGTGGCCAGTGGATAGTGGAGTCTGGATAGTAGATAGAAGCAAAAAGTAGTAGTAGTAGTAGTAGTAGTAGTAGTAGTAGTAGTAGTAGTAGTCGTGGTGGTGGTGGTGGTGGTAGTGGTAGTGGTAGTGGTAGTAGTAGTAGTAGTAGCAGTAGTAGTAGTAGTAGTAGTGGTAGTAGTAGTAGTTAGTAGCAACAACAATAACAGTAGACTACGCTCTCGGCCCGCAGTCGAGCACGGACTAGCGAACCACGGGGGCCAGACTGCGGAAACCCTGCTTCAGGCCGAGGTCGCATGCAGAAAGACGGCCGTGAGTGTGACATGTCGAAAAAATTTCAAGATTGCTCAGAAGCACAAGGACATACCTGAAATCCTGGATCCGGAACTCTCCAACCCTCGCACCCTGAATTCCCTAAGCCTAGGTGTATCCGATCAGCGCTGTTTTTGCTATCTGACAGGGCGCGCACTTCTGGCGACAAGCCAAGTCTCATCAACTTCGGACTAGGGATGAGAAGCTTCCTGAATCCTTAGAGAGTTTCGATTCGACCGGTGCTATCTTTGAAGCCAGACTTGCGCAGAGCTGCATGTCGGATTTGCATAAAAACAAGGTATACAAATACTCGAGAGTGAACTGCGTCAACACGAAGAGTCGGGATTCGAGGTCGGGTCGTCATGGCCTTTCGATAACCGTGTTTGCGGCCGAGGCCTCTGTCCCAGGTTTCTGAAATACGATCCACTTCGGGGTTGAGGCTCATTTTTTCGAGCCGAAGAACCCATGCAAGAGACTGGCCTAAAGCCAAATTGGCGTTTGAACACTACAACATGCGAGAAGCTGTGAAGCTTGCCTGCTGTTGGCTGTCCTGGGCACTCCTGCAGATCAAGCAATTGCCTACCAGGTTTGAGACGTCAGGAACAGCAAGGGCTTACCCAGCAAAGGTGCAGTAGCGAAGCGGCAAGGCAGCGGCGGATCCAGCTATCTACATGCCGCACATTTTGCAAGTTTCCCCTATCACCCACTCTACACCGTCCTTGTCGAATTTTATAGGGAGTGGCAAACACCCGCGCTCACTCGCCGATGTCTGCATCCCACACGACATCCTCGTCCGTGTGGAGGTCCTGAGTGCTTCCTTTTCTGAAACCCCTCAACCTCAAAACGGCCCTTTTTTGAGTAGGGCACTATAAATCCTAAAACCCTAAACCTCAAGTCCGACGATGTTCCTCGCCCTGTCCCTCTCTCTCGTCGTGCCTAATTCTGGGAGGGCGGTGTAAGACGAGGCCTATCTGGGATCTATGGGGCCTACCCTACACCATCTCAGTCTCGCAGGCCCTCATGACTTGAAGTCCCAAGCTCTTACTCTCACGATTTGCGCCTTTCGGGCAAAGCTAGACGCAGGTATCGAGAAAGGAGCGCTCCTGTAAAAGACTCAAGCTTCCACACCACCTGACGTGAAGATTTGGAAAAGTGGCTGGTTTTGGCGAGGCCAAACAAAACCAAGACCCTTCTCCTGCGGGTTCTTTACTGGCTAGTATAGAGTATCTGTACTATATTTCTAGCAAGAACAGAGTTCTGGGACTGAGTTCCCTAAGTCATAGCCCTTTCGTGCATAGTTGCAGCCACCCTAAAACACCTTATATAAATCTCCGAGCTCCTGCAATCCTGAATCCAACAGTCCCAAGCCGTAAAAGAATCCGACATGATTGGTAGCACTTACGCTTCCTTGTTCTCCAGAGTAGCATACCCCGAAACCCTATTCTAACCAGCAACGCCCCCATGTAAAACCCTAGAATACCCCTCATAGTAACCCTGGTAGTAACCTCACAATAGAGCCCTAGAATACCTCTCATAATAACCCTGGTGTTAACCCATTAGATCCCTAGAAAGACCCGGCAGTAACCTAAAATCCCCATCTGGGGTACTTAGTTTTGCCTCCTGCATGGCTGAGTACAATATTAGGGTCCCTATTTGCGGAAATGTTAAAGCCCTAGAAAGGACCCCAAAGAAAATCTCGCTAGGTGGCCTGGTGGATCCTGCTCTGGGTCCGGAGCGGGCCTGGGGGCTGCTTTGTTTTCGGTTTGGGGTTTGGGGTTTAGGGGTTGGTAGGGTTTAGGGTTTGGGGTTTAGGGCTTATAGGGTCTAGGGTTTAGCTGTCCTTTTCATCGTTTGTGTTTAGGCGCTTTTGGCTTGTAGGGTTAAGGTTGTCAGAGCTTCTTTCAGGGTTTGGAGGTTTTAGGGTTTAGGGCCAGGGGGCAGCAAAGGGCACGAATCAGGGAGGGTCGCTGAGGGTTTGGACTCTCGCACTCGGACGATGCCAGGCGAGGCTTGGGTGTATGCTGCTTAAGTCTGAAGCTGGAATGGCACGGACAACCGAGGCATCGATCTTTCGCAACGTCAAACCGGTTTCTGTACAGGGCAACTCAGGTTTCAAAAACTGAGATGGTGTCCGCATTGCTGATGTCATCGGGACCAACCTCAAGAACAATCTCGGACTGGTCGGTTTTGCCTGAGGGGTCAGTAGCCGAAGTAGCCACTTCAACCTGAACATCGGGCACGTCTTCTTTGAAGACGGGCTTTGACTTTCGAACCTTGGCAGACTGTGCGGCCCTGAGCGGCCCGTTCGAGTAGTAGCTGAGGCAAAAGATCCAGGCGCACCAGGCAACGAACAGGATAACTTTGATTCTCATCTAAAGGCCCACGAGCTGTTAATGAGTAGGTGCCGCTGCGGGGTCCTAGGGCAAAGGGCAAAACAATTTCAAAGTTCCGCCTGGTAACCGGCAAGACACTGTTGTGGTCCGTGTACTCGATGCATACCATGAAAGAGGTGTACTCAATGAAGACACCCAACATCACCGGTATCCACAACACCGTGGCGCAGCCAAAGCGCGTGATGTACTTCGACCAACGGAGGCCATAATGAAGGACGTGCATACTCAACTGAACCCAGAAGATGCTGACCAAAGCTAAGAAAGCCTCAGCCATGATTCATTTCGGAAACATGGTTGTGCTTTCGTGTCTTGTTTTTTTTGAACCCGCGCCACTAGAAGTCCAAGAGGCCCATTTCAACAATTCACGCAATCCCCATACCGCCAGATCGAAGCCAACCAGCTCAACAGGCGGTCCCGCTTTCCAGGAGAGAATGGTTCGAGAGAGGCCGGGCACCGAGGAAACGCCGACCTACCGGGGCTTATGGGATCCTAAAACCGTACAGCCGGATCCTTCTCTAATACCATAAACGTTTTAGGGTTAGTTTTTGGGGATCATGACAAGGCTCCGAGGAAACAAGCCAGGGTCTAAAGCCTGCATACATAGGGTCTGTATACTTCAGGTACTTTGGAGCTCGGGCGCTGGGGCTCCAAAGAAATGGCAGCCCTCCCTCAAGGGATCTCCAAAAGCGATTACTACAAGAACTGGTCTCCTCAGCGTTCCTTAATTTCGGGCTTTGAGGCGACTCATGGGTTCTCTTCCGAGCTGTCTCTGCTAATTACATATCTCTGAATTGGGGTTCTGTGAAGTGAATTTGGCGTTCCCCTTTGAGGTATCTGGCTCTTGAAACAGGAGCTTGGATGAAACGTGAATCTGAAGAAGGGGCTCCAACACGCGAACGTTTCGTTACAAGCTATTTCTGCCGGTAGCATACCCGAAAACATAAGCCCGCAAGAACCCAAGCCGGTACTGTAGATGGCCCTAAACACTAGATGCTAGAAATCTAACAAAACCCGAGCCGACCATGTACACGGTGTAGTTCAACGGTATCCAGCTGCGGCCCATTCCGCGCAACACCGTAGGAGCCAAGCTTTCTTGCACCTGCACAAGTTTCAGCTTCAGTGCTACTCATTAGGAGGGTCACCGTTATCCTACATGAGGATTAATATATTATATAAGTTGGAGGTCATAATTATAACCGTTCTTCAGCGAGGTGGGGCGTTTAGGGCTTAAACGTAGGGCTTTCGCGCTTGTGCTTGTTTAAGGCTTTACGGTTTAGGGAAGTTTAGGGTTTAGAGGGCTACACACTCTGTTTCTCTCTCACGCTCTCACACTACACATATACATACACATTTTCATTGACGTGTCGTGAAGTGTAGGTAGATATAAATATAATATACATAGCCTATAGAAGGACTATAGGGGAATGTTTTTACTAAATATTCAGAACGCTGTATGAGTCATGCTACAGACATCATTTTCATAAGCCGAGCCCCTACTCAGGTCAGCCCTGGGAAGCAATGTACGAGTAAAACTAAACATTGGACTTAAGTAAGACACCGACACGATCGTCAGCCTTTCCGAAGAAGCCTATCTGGGACATTGAGTGGCTTAGTTTGATGAGTTTCTTCAGACAAATTGGGCCCATGAATTTCGCAACTTGAGGGCTTAATTTCAACAAACGACTAAGCAATCGAGACCACCTCTGCCTGAGAAGGTAATTTTGCCGAAAAATATGTTCGGCCTGCAAAATTCAGAAAACGATGTTCCTCTCATCAAAATTTGGGTGTTCCTTATGCAGCACAGTCCCTGCAATCAAAGTCTTATGGCTAGCCCCCAAAATCGGGCTGTGAGTAATCTCACTCCGGTTCGATAGCGGCATTTGATCGGCAAATGCTGTCCACGCTCCATATCATAATCGTTTTCTCGTTTTGGCTTGCACGGCCTTGCTGCTTGATCCTTGCGACAGTTCACACGCGCCACACCGGAGGCATGCTGTCCCTGTGACAGTTCACTGACAGTTCACCTTCTTCATACTGCACACATGCCGTTCCTGTGATAGCTGAGACCTTTGACACCAAAGACACAGCACCTTTGTGACAGCTCGCCTTCTCATGCAAGCACAGATCCGGCACCGGCTCGCTACTTCCTCAATGCTGGCTTGCTTCCTTGTTTGCTTGCTCGCTTGCCTGCCAGTGTTTACTTCCCTGCTCGCCTGCTCGCTCGCTTTGCGGCCGTGTTCTTGTTGGCTTGCCAGCTTGCTCGCTCGCTCGCTCGCTTGCTTGCATGCCAACAAGAACAACACACACACACACAACAAACACACCTGAAAACCGGGACCCCTTCTGGCTCTAGCCAACTTGATCTGTCGTCTCTCGCATCTGCGCACTGAGTGACCCTTGGACTCTTGCACTAGCTTTCCAAGTGCGCCCTTCTGCGCAGCACACCTGGTAGTCGAACCGGTCTAGATGCTCCGTGCCCACGTCGCCAGGCTCCCCGTACCACCTGGGCCAGAAGCTCGGAGTCTCTGCACTCCTCAAACTTAGTTGCTGGGTTTAACCTTCCATCATGAAAGAGCCTTCGAACATGGACCTGCAATGTTCCACCATTTGCAGCACCATAACCGTATTTAAGCTGCCCTGGTGCCTGGAGCCTAACCTCCGCCAAGCCACTTCTTGAGCGTGCCGAATATAAGCTCTCGGTCGCAAGGTAAGACTTCTCCTGTCTGCGGATGCCTGCTGCTGGTGCCGCGGTTTCTGGGAATGGTGCATGTGATGCTTGCAGGGGAAATGATGCAGTTCATGCTGCACGAAGCCGAAAAGCTTACGGTTGACCTATATACAAGAATAGGGTGAACAATGCCGTATAGAGCTAGACCTATGTACATGGGCTTGGTCTCAATCAGGACAACTGGCACGAAGCTTGAACTCCTTTTAGCACTATGTACCTAAACCCAAACGGCTGTATAACTGTATAACCATGACTTGGTCTCGGGATGTGGGATTCTTCTGCTTGGAGTGCTGGCTCTCAGATCTAAATGAAATCTGTTGTGCAGAGTGTGCGAGCTTTACAGTTTCGGTCTGTGGGAGTTGATGTTGCAGCAGTGCCCTGCAAGAAACAGCCAATGACATCCGTCTGGCCCAGCGGCCACATCCCCAAGAATATACATGAGTTGACCATGAGTTGACTCGAGCCCCCCAAATGCCCCACAGCATTCTCCCGTACTACCAACTCGAAAACCGAAAGTTCCGCGGATTCTGCACGAGCACCTGTGGCCGTTGGAGCAGCAAAAACATTGAGCATGCTGAACGCTGAAATTGGCCATTTGCTGCGGCAACTCCTGTAGATCCTCGAACAGGCTCATCCCAATGTAGAAAGTCACCGGAACGCTGAGGAGCACAAATGGCGCTAGGGACAGCCAGAACCAAAAAAGTTGCTCCAAGAAGTGCCCGCCGCCGTCTTTGAGAGTAAACTCCGGCATCCAGAAAAAGCCTACCATAACAGATACCTGGGTCGTTGTCAAAATTTGGGTCCCTTTTTGGGTACCCTAAATATTAGGTGCCGTACTATAATAAGGACCCAAACAGGGACCCTAATTAATTTTGACAACTACCCACCTCACATCCGGCGAACAGGAAAAGCACCACGGCCATTTTCACTGGCATAATTTGGATTGGCTTTTGCTGCTTCGGATCCCTCAAGAATGTAGCAAGCTCATAGGCGCACCACATCCTCGAAAAATACCTGAACGTTGATGTAGACGAAAAACGACGACAGACTGAAGCCCGAAGGCCGTCTAGACGCCGAACAGGTGTGTGCGTGTGTGTGTGTGTGTGTGTGTGTGTGTGTGTCTGTCTCTCTCTGTCTCTCTGCCTCTATCTCTCTCTCTCTCTCTGTGGGGGTTGTGCGTGCGGGCGCGCACGTGCATGCGGGCGCGCACGTGCATGCGTGCGTGCGTGCTTAGAGACGAAAACTGACGACGGACTTGGACCTTGACTTGCTATGAATGCCTGTGTCGATATTGTTATTATTTAACTGTTACTGTTGTCATTGTCCTGTCCGTGCTATGATTATTACTGTTGTTATTGTTGTTATTGTTATTATGACTGGTGTTGCGCTGATTTTGCCTCCTGCATATGCTTGTTAGTAATCTCATTACTGTTATTCTCGATGTTGCTTTTATCGTTGTTACCGTTGCTTTTCATGTTCCTGGCGCTCTTGTGGTTTTGGTTGTGGTCGCGGTCGTTGCTGTTGCTGTTGTTGTTGCTGCTGTTGTTGTCGTCGTGGTTGATGTTGTCGCTGCCGCTGCCGCAGCCGTCGCGCTGGCTGCTGCAGCTGCTGCTGCTGGTGCTGGTTTTGGTGCAGTTGCTGTTTCTGCTGTCGTTGCTTGTGTTGTTACAATTGCTCTTGCTCTTGCTCCTGACAGTCATGATGATGATGGTGATGATGATGACGACGATGCTGGTGGCGGTGATGGTGGTGGTGATGATGGTGAAGATGGTGACGATGCTATGATGGCTGTTGTTGTTCCTTTTCTTTTTGTTTTTTGCAATTGGTGTCGCGCTTGGTGTTGCTAATGATACTAGGCTTGTTCTGTTTGGTAGTCTTGATAGTGTTTTTGCCTCTAACAAGAATACTAAGCAGAACAAGCCTAATGTATTAGCAACACCAGCAGCGACACCAACAAGAGTGTGAGCGTTGTCGGTCTGGCTTTTGCTGTCGGTGCCGTTGTGGTTGTGGTGGTGGTGGCGGCGGTGGTCGTCGTCGTCGTCGTTTTTGTTCTATTTTTGCTGCTGCACGAATCACGTGGCGACACGGGGTGTGGTCAAATCTTGTCGCACACCCGCTCCACACCGCACCCGAGGAAGCTTTTTTCAGTCTAAAGCTAAGTCTGATCGGCAGAAGTCGCGATTCGGACTGCAAAGCTTGCCAGTGCTAGACTTGCTTTCGTCACGGCAATTCTTGGTGCTTCCACTTGCTCTGTAGCACGCATGATAGGTACACGCAGGTGGTTGATGACGGTGACCGTGAAGCTGACACTGATGCTAGCTGCAATGACAAAGAGCGCTCGTTGTGTTTGGCGGCTTGCAGGTATTGACAGTATCATTATTCCTTCGTCCTAGTGGCAGAGCTTGTGCACGACCACCTGCTGCTGCACAGTTTACAACAAAAGGTATCCAAAAGACCAGGGGGAAAGCGAGAGCGTGCTTGCGACGACTGTCGCTGTGCAAACTGCTGCAGAGCCTTCTAAGACCCAATGCTTAAACTCCAGCCCAGAATTCCAAGCGGAAAGGCCCGAACCAAGATTCACAAACTCTAAGCACAAAGCCTAACCCGTAAAAGCTGCGTAGACCTCCATTTTCAACAAGCCCGCCCACCTGTGGGACCATAGGATGGTGAGCTGATGCGATCGATCTAAGAATCCTGATGGGTACATGCTTTAGGGTTTAGGGGTATAGGTGGGGGGGTGCGGCGGGGGGTTTACGCGAGACATCGTTATCAGGGGTACTATTGTTCTAAACCTTAAACCCGTACATACTATACTATTGTTCCAAACCAGAACAGAAAAAAAACAACAAACACACATAAATCCGAGCCCTAAACCCCAAGCCCTGAAGGTCACTGCAAGGGCTACTACAGTATTCACCTTTTGCAGGTACCTAATTTCATGGTTAGGAGCTGTTATATGGAAAAGTAGGGGGGGCTTCTTTGCTCCTCAATACTATACTTATAACAAGGAACCCTTATAAGTTTATAAGGAATAGTTGGTAAATATTTAGGCTTCTACATTCTTTTGAATCCTAAACCCTAAACTACAGTCTTCTGAATCCTGCCAGACCGAGGATGCCCTGGAGCTTGAGATCTTCGTCATGCTGCGCAATGCAGAGCCTAGGCTTTGAGAGGGCTTCGGGCGTTAGGATGTTTGTTTCCCTCCTACCTAGCAAGGACGAGCCCGCATTGCAGGGTAAGGTGTTAGGATGTTAGGGTTTAGGGTTTTAGGGTTTCGAGGTTTAGGATTGGGTGTTGGGGTGGGTTTTGGGGGATACGGTGGTATTTTTGTGATCTAGGATTTTACGGGATTAAAGTTAAAAGTGGGGCTCTGCGGCTTACGTTGGCGGTTCCTCAACAACAGCCCTGTGCTTTCACAACATCACCAAAAACTTTTCCAGTTACAGGCCAAGCACTTATCTAAGAAGACAGTCGCCGGCGTTAAGAATAGGGAGCGGATACGCTGCCAGAAAAGCAGGACAAACCAATAGACTGGGTACACGAAGAAGACGATCCAAGAATCGGCGGGAAGTACCTCAAAAGCCTGCAAAATGGCAACGCAGATGCTTGACAGCAATGCTGTCACAGCAGCAGCACGAGAGTTGTGGATCATGAGGAGCGACATGAACTTGAGCCAACGGGAAGTAGCCCAGTCATGGCTCAGGAACTCATCGAATGATTCAGTGGGCTTGCTGAGCCTGTACTTCTCCTTGTCGACATTGAACATGCCGGGATCAGGCGGCATAAAATGCTGGGCCCAGCCACTGAGGCACTCAGACATTGACACTCCGCGAACCAACTTGGGATCCAAGACTGTCTGCCTAAGCTCAGGTTCGGTGCTGAAGAGCGAAAATCAAACCTAATGAAGAGGCCTTAATTAGAATAGGGTTTGGGGTATATTATATATTGTACTATTAATTATAGTACGGAACCCCCAGACCCCTTTTCTAATTATTAAGGCCCCTACATTAGCCCATGGACGTCCTTGGTTGAGGTCACCTGGCGTTGTTTGAATAGAGATACAGTCTCTGATGCAACTCGGGACAAGTTAATCCGTGCCAGCCGTATGCTTGCATAAACTGCCTTACCTATGATCTGAGAAAACACGCATGAGCCTGCAAGGACTGATCGCTGCTGCTTTCCAAGCATGCCACCGATGCCATACAGGCAGCAGAACATGAAAAATGCAAACGATGATAACAATAAGTTGAGCAATTAGAGTTTTAACAAGTTAAGGACAATACTCATGCTAACACAAGTAATAATGAAGATGATGCCAATGAAAACTCGGGATAAGCATCACCATCAGCAGCAAAATCATAGTCTTGATGAAAAATGAGCATAATCACAACAAGCATACTCATACCCATAAACCCTTCTTTAACTAAGCCGCAGACCAACATGGACAACGGGAGATCTTGATCTGCGACAAGCTTAGGCTTTCAGGGTTTAGGGTTTTTAGACTCGAAGTTTAGAGCCTTTGGGGTGTAGGATAGGGCTTAGGGTTTAGAGCCTTTAGCGTTTAATCTAGGGTTTAGGGTTTGGGGGTTTGGGGTTTAGAGACTGTAGGGTTTAGGATAGAGGCATAGAAGGACTAGCAGCCACTTTCTTTGCAACACCTACACCTGTCCGAGCGTTCATGTGTAATACACGAGCCATACATCGTTAATGACTAGTCAGAATCATGGAACGGCGGACAACGGGTGTCAAAGCGTAGCAGTACGAGATATGGCCCCTGTATTCACCCCAAACGGAAAAGTGCGCACTCATGTCGGTTGTTCAAGCCTCAGCTTTCCGATTTGACTCCATCCAAGTGAATCAAAGCTGCAACTCGCGAACTGTCAAAGAGTCCTCGATGACCTCGTTGCCATCGGCCATGGCTTCTTCGAAGTCTGCCGAGGCTGGAACCCCAAAACTCTACAGCCCCAGAGCTCGAACTGGCTGGAAGATGTCCTCCGCCTTATACACTCGTCAAAAGACGAAACGAGCATGGAGCAATAGGCCCGACATGAGAACATTTTCCAACACCCATCATGACTCTGAGACTCAAAATTGCAGCGGAAGCAGCGCCCCCAAGGCCTGCGGAAGCATAAATTGAAATGATATACCCCTATAGTCCCTATCTAGTCATCGTATATTCTCCAAACCGTGGTTTCGCCACCTAATTAAAGTAAGGACCTGAATAATTAGACCACGGCTTTGGGGGTCGATCGTGGTGTATTTCATGAGGATCTTAAGGAATAGTATTGGTAATGGTGCAAGCCTCTATCTATATTAAGCGGCCATTTACCGAAAGCTAGCAAGGAAAACAGAACTGTCCAATCGGCTCAACTTGGCTGCTGGGTTCCCTCACAACACGGATCCCACTATTCAAAGCTCTTTAGAAGGGTCCGGGCTTTCTGAAATGCGAAAAGGCCCTTACAATTAGAACAATGTATTTGGGTAAATTATACTATAAAATCGATTAAAATGAACCCCTAAATGGTCTTGGTAACTATTTGGGTCTGTAAATTACGATATGGGAACAAGTCTCCACAGAGTCCTTTTGTCTTGGCTTTGGGCTCCTCGACCCCCAAACCGCCACAAGACCAGCTCAGACCTTTCCCAACTGACTGAAATCCTTAGCCACAGAAGCGGAGGACCCGAACCTCATAATACTAGGGCTATAAAAATGAGCATAGGGTTTTGGGGTATATTATACGTACTACATGTCCTAAAGGAACACCCTATAATAATGTTACTAGGCAATCTGCAGCCCTGAGCATGAACGTCCCAGCTGACAACGCCTGTTCAAGCCATGAAGGATCCGTTTCGTAGGCTTTTCTAAGCAAGAGCACAAAGAAGCCGTTCACACGGTTTAGGGTTTAGGGCTTCTGTTCCTTCGCAGCCGGACTCGAGACATCGGAAAAATTGAGGCTAACGTGGGGGCCTTGACCCCTTTTAGAGGAACCCTTTAAGGGAACCCTATTCTAATTTTAAAGGCCCCTACATTACCCTTGCAGAGCAGGACACGCGCAGTCCGCAGGCGCTCGATGAGAACCGGGGGCACAGCTGGCTCTTGGTCCTCTTGGCCGTTTTGGGTTTAGGGTTTAAGGTTTAGGGTCCTCTTGCCGTTTTGGGATGTCCGTAAGCGGCCCCTTCACCGGCTTTACTGTTTAGGGGTTTGGGTTTAGGGTTTCGGGGTGGACTTAAGGCTACCAGTATAGAGCCTTCAGAAGTAGAACGAGGTTTTTGGGTCGAGAAGGGCTTAGGGGTTTGAGGGCTTCGTGCTCGGAGATATTACGGCGATGTAGCTTAAACCCTGAGCCATGAAAAGCGGGATGCTTCCAGAGCCACAACCTAGGCAAAGCCTAATTTAATTGAAAACTTGCTGGAATCGGCATCTGAATACCCAGGTAGATTGCTAGCAGCTTCAAGAGAAAATGCGGTTCTGGGGAAGGTCCTCGCAATGACCCGGCTTTTTACATCAAACCGCGATGAAACCCTACACACCGGACCCACAGCCCCTCTGAAACCCAAACTGCACCATTCAAGACGAGTTCGGGCTTTCGGTGCTTCAGTAGGGTTTAGGGTTTAGGGGTTAGGGTTTAGGGGTTTAGGAGCTTCGAGTTAAATCCCAGGCTCTGTAGAAGCCTGAACTCTAAACCGGAGGTTTATGGCAGAACCCGGTACAATTTCAGCCCCTAACTTGAAAAGCCTAAGCCTAGCATCCTTTGTTTTCAAATTGGGCTTGCTGGCCCCTCACATCGTTAGCCCTAAACCCCGAAACCCCAAGCCCTAGCAACCTCAGGTTCTTAACCCTTTTGCATCCAGGCCTTTTTGACTGCCGGGCTTAGGGGAACTTACCCTTAGAACCCCAAAGCCTGAGCAGTAGATTAACATGAAAGGATACCCGCCTCTGCGGTCAGGGCGGTGTTCAACTCTGGGTCCTTCAGAAGAATAGGTTTTCACGGGGCTTGCAACGGTGTTGTCAGGGTTCTATCGGGGTTTGTTCAGGGTCCTAAAGGGCTTCGTAGGAGTTCTATCATCCGGATTGCTGTCGTCTTGGTGCACCAATCTTAATTAACAGTAAGAGCCCTTCGTCCGCTCCGCTCAGCTTTAAGACGAAACCTGAAATGCAGTAAAGGGCATACGGGTACATTACTACCGGAGGCCCCAGTTTGCTACAAAGAAGAGATCCGTTGCTACGCCTGCATGGATCTAAGGTTTCGCGGTTTGGGGGTTTGGTGTGCAGAATACGCACTTCGCTACGCACTTCTCTGATGCCCAGCTACCTTTCAGAATATGGGCTTGGATGCCTGCCAAATTGCAAGACCAAGGGGGGTAATGCCCTGCTTTCAACCTTTGTATAGTTTTGCATGCAAGTGCATGCTTACATATGTACGTATGTATGCATGTATGCATGCGCGCGTGTGTCTATACATATATATATGTACATATATATATATATAAATATCTCTCTCTCTCTGTCTCTCTCTCTGTGTAAGAAAGACGCGCTGTTGAACTCTTCTGACTTGTATGTTGTGATGATGAAGAGCTTCAACGGCGTGAGAATAATTAGTCATTGCTTAGCCACCGGGCTCAAAGAGAACATGGATGGGCTCCTCAAAAACGGTGCAGGACTGAAGCACCCCAGCCCTATCACCGGAACCGCATTGCGCGCGCTGTCACATGAAGGCCTGATGCTTTGCGTTGAAGTCTGCATTCAGCACACGATGTGTCGTATCAGCAAGGAACACCCGGTATTGTTCTACCACATGTCTGGACTCGCTCCGAGAACCAGAAGCCAAATACCGCGAACCCTGAAACCTGAGTAATCCGAAATCCCAACAATCTACCCATAGGCTCCATAGCAGTTCATATTTAGAATCCTATAAGGTAATCCCAAAAAGGAACTACTATGGAGCCTATGGGTTCACCCCAGGACCCTGCGCCCCTTGAGCCCTCTGGTTCAGAAATTTCATCTAGGTTGGCCCTTTAAAGCCTCTGAAAAATATGCATAAATAGGGTCCTATTAAGCCCAATAAGGGGAAATTATAAAATATCCCAAAGGCCTACCTAGTCATCGCATCACACGGAGAGCCTCGACCTTCTGACGGTCGAAAGGGTCCCACACACTACCTTGGCACCACTTGAAGGGGCAGGGGACTTAGTAAGTTGGTTATAAGTAGGGTTATAATTAGGGTAACTCCAATTAGGGCACTTATAACTCTACTTATAACCTACTTACTAAGTCCCCTGCCCCTTCAAGCCGTAGCAAGATTTTCAGCTCGGGATCTGCCGGACGGGTTTAGGGTTGGTTCAGTAAAAACAGCATGGAATAGGGCCTGAATAGGGTGCAGTGCTGATAACACGAGAAATGACAGTAGGAACTATGAGAACCACATAGTGTGCCCTTGGCATCGGCTGGAAGCATCCTATGTCGCTGAATTGTTACAAGAAGTTTTGGGCGTATATTATACTTTATACTAAAGTTACAAAACGAAGTGTACTGAAGGAATGGTAGTACCCTGCGGCTCAGAAAGATCAAGCTCTGAATCGGAATTCTCGGTGCTGGGTCTGCTGCATGATTTCGGGTGGCAGAAACCGAAAACAACCAACAACAACAACAACCACCACAACCACAACCACAACAACAACGACGACTACAACGACGACCACAACGACGATAACAACGACAACAACGACAATGACAACAACAACAACAACACCAGCAGCAGCAGCAACAACAACAACAACCAAATAACTGCATACATATATATATGTATGCAAGAGTGTGTATATATATATAAATGTATGCATACATATACATATGCAAAGGTGTATGTAAAAGCATATGTATATGTATATGTATGTATATATATATAGAGAGAGAGAGAGCTGAAAGGATTTATACTTATATATATATATATATATGTATACATATGTCGAGGCGGAAAGCTACGGACTAAAACACATACACACACACACACATATATATATATATATATATATATGTATATATACGTCTCTATATATATATACACATATGCATATTCTTTACCCACCTTCATCTTTCGTGCTTCGGGGCTCAAGGACTGCTTGTTTCGCCGAACCTTTGGGGTCGGATGATATGTATTGAAGAGCTGTGCATTTGGTTTAGGGCTTGGGGCGTCAAGCCTGGGAAGTACGTGCATGACTCAACGGCACCGAAACCCGGGGACTTTTGAGGCTCTGGGCAGTTGTCTCCCCTAATTTGGGAACCTCTACTACTGTAGTAAGGATACCTTATAGGAACCCCCTTAAGGGATCTTCTTGCAGCTCCGGCTCAAGGGTAATCCTCGATCGAAGGTTCCCAAGACTTCTCAACGACGGTCTCCTTTTAGGCCAGGGTTTAGGGTTTAGGGTTTTGGGTTTAGGGTTCAGGTTTCTTCCTTCCTACTTAGGGCTCAGGGTTTTGGGGTTTAGGGTCTGCGTCGCAGTAAGATCAGGGCAGTTCATACCCGACAACGAAGCCCTCCAATGTAAATGCCGAAATCAATAGACTAAGGCCTAGGCTTGTGGTGCTACTGCATCTCCCACACACATCAGGAATAACCCCCTAAACCCCAAAACCCTAAACCAGCAGGCCCCTCCATGACGCCGAAGCTGTCCTCGGAGCCTCTATTGGCAGATCAGAAGTCTCTATGTTCTGGTCACCATTTAGGAGTTTCCGAAAATTAGGGGCAATTTAGGTTCCCTTAACGGTAAGGGTACTATACGGGTTGCTTTAAAGGGCTCAATAAGGGTTTAAGAGTCTCCGAGTAGGGTGCTATGTTAGGGTCCCCTATTTTTGGAAACTCCCATTTGGCATGAAGCCATCATAGGGCGGCTGCTGCACATAGATCTTAAGGAACCAATGAATCATGCAGGATAGTTTCTCGCATGTGCTAAACCCTACAATCCAAAGCCCTAGACAAATGAATCCCAAAACCCGAAACCTGAAGCACAAGATGCAAAAACCTAAGATCTAAAAAGCGTAAACCCGTATGAGCCCTCAAAAGAACACTGGTAAATCCGTTTAGATCAAACCTGCACAAGACCCCTCGTCATTGAACACCCTTAACCCTCTCTCTCTCTCTCACACACGGACTCCAGTCCATCACCCTTAACCCTAAATCCTCAAACCCCACAAAAACCCTAAACCCTCAACACGACCTCCTCTTTTGTATACTTCAGGCCCCCTGAGCTCCCTCTTCCGCATGTCGCAGGAGTCGGGGGATCCCTCTTCGCCTTGATCGCAGGTACTCACAAAGGGGGTTTGGGATTTAGGATTTGGGGTTTAAGGTTCTTTAGGGGTTTAGGATTTAGGGATCAGGAGTTTGGGTTTGGGGTTTCGGAGATGAAGGCTTTTCAGGGGTGTTGAGGGATTTTGGAAGAAGTTTCGGTCCATGGAGACATGGCGCTAACGAAATCCTGCCTCTTCGCTCTCTCTCCCTCTCTCTCTCCCTCCCTGCCTGCTGCGGCATGCGGTGCGTCTACTACATTACCTGTATGCCTTCGATAATTTCAATTCAGGTCCGCTTTTAAGACGAACAAAATGCCGCAAAGGCCCTCATTCAGCACGTGCCCCGCACTCTGCAGTTGCTGATTAATTGAAACCGTCCAAGGAAAGGAGACACGTAACCACGACAGACAGCTGTCTTCCGGGCTCGTGTGGGCAAGAGCTCAGAAAGATGAGGAGTCATCTTATAGAAGCCGTTTAGAACCCGAGCACCCATAATAGGCCCGTATGGCTCCCCTTCTAGAAGGAAACCCTCCTCGGCTCCGGCATGAAGCTTTAGTGACAACGAGGTGGTGCTTCAGAACCACAAACCCTGCTCTCTTATTAAAATTATAAAAAGGCGCTGATTTCAATCTTGTCTCGTTCGCCTTAGAGCAAGGCAACCTAGCCGCTGGAATGGCAAAATCTTTTGGGGGGCAGCGGCGCGCTTCGAGCGCAGCAGTAGGAAGACCTGCTCACATGGGTTCAGCGGCTCAGCGTGCCCCGCCGGTCTCGCTCTCTCTCTCTCTCTTCCGTGCCTCCCTCTCCAAACTCTTGAAGCACTGCACATACAGGAAAATGCAGGTAAGTATGTATGGACGGATGGAAGTAAGCATGGTAAGCATGTACGATGCCGCCTCCACTCGACCACAGCTGTAATTCCAAACTCAGCAGACTCTCTACCGGTTGCCATGTGGTTGAAACTGATCTGGACGGCCTACAGACTTAAGCTTTTGCTGGACCTTCAAGGGTCGTATTATAGATTGCTCCCTCTCTCGCTCTGTCTATCTCTCTCTCTCTCTCTCTCTGTCTCTCTCTCTCTCTCTCTCTAGGCTTGAGGCCCGGGTAGGTCACACACCGAACCCCACGCGAGAGCGCGCACACACACGCACGCTCTCTCTCTCTCTCTCTCGCTTCCCCTCTCTCACTATTGCATGACGGCTTGTCGATGAGAGATGGACTACTGAGAGCAGGGCTTCAGTTGCCCTGTCCAGTACCCTACCTTTGCCCTGGATGTGCTTGAGCAAATGTCGTCGTTGATGGTTTTTGTACCCTGGATGCAGCGGCGGCATGAGTCTGCTGCCCCGGCTGCATGAACCCTAAACCCTCAACTCGCAGGAAACAAACCTGAAAAGACCACCTCCACTCGTGCGACCATAAGGCTTGATGGTATCAGGTACACGACGCAAGGCGGACGTTTACAAAACTAGCTACCGCGGCGCACATTGTCTCGAACTCAGCTTACAGCACGGGGAAGCTTTCAACACAAAGCTGTGGAAGATACAGTAACACATGTGAACTGTCAAAGCTGCTGGTCGTCTGGCTGCATTTTAAGAGCAGAAGGGCACGCACTGCCCGTGTGACAGTGAGGATACCACGTCGCATCGTCAAACCCTGAAGGGCTGATAAGGTTATATAAGTTTTATGTTTTAGTGGCTGCCAGGTGCGTGGATCCCTAAACCCTGAAGAGCACGACACACTTAACCTAAACACTCGACACAAAAGTCCCCCTGTAGCCTCACGAAGCAGCTGCTTCCGCCACTGGGCGTGCTAAGTCGGCCCACGACATCCTCAACATTGAAGCCTCTCCGAGACAGAAGAGAGCTTTAAAAAACCACTTTTTAAAAAACCCCTCTTTAAAAAAAAACCCTTTTTTTAAAAACCCTCTTTTAAAAAAACCCTCTAATTTAAAAACCCTCTTCTGTCTTTTGGAGCCTCGAGACGAGACAGCGGCCCGGGCCGGGCCCCCAAAAAGGATGTGAGCAGCGGCTGTTTGTGCGGGTTTAGGGTTTCTGGTACAGATCGGACTAGTTGGCCGCCATCATCATCACAAAAATCATCTTCTCCATCATCACGCACACTATATCATCTAGTAGTAGTAGTAGCAGCAGGAGTAGTAGTAGTAGTAGTAGTAGTAGTGTGCCCGCTTCACTCCGGAGCTTCTGCACCCCACGCGTCTCACCTCTCCAGCAAATACCCGACACCATTCAAGACTCTTCGTCTCCTTAGGGTTGTTGCCGGGTGCTGCCACCAAGACCTTGCGAAAACAGAACTTCTTGGTGCAAGCTCGTTATTCCTATTGATATTGTTAGTATTAAAATTAAACTATGAATCAAAAATTATTATTATGATAAGCTCTTGGGGGGCCTGACACGCGCTTACGGCCTAACTGCCAAACTTGGCGCTCTAAACCCCCACCCTCAGCCCTCAAAACTCCTTCACTGTCTAGCACCGCCTCCATGCACAACGAGGAAGAAAAAACCCCAAGACCCGACCCGGGCCTACAGAACGGGGATTTGGCACATAGCCCATCGACTCGGCCTCAAAAGAGCCAAGGCAGAAATCATCAGGCTGCCTAATTGCTGGCGGTTCAGAAAGAGAGAGTTAGTCTTGAGCCTTTTTTTGAGCAGGGACTGCAATGCACCAAGCCCTGAACCCCTTCAGCCAAGCTTGCTCCGAGAAAGCTACGCAGGCGTTGGATTTTGCCCGTTCACTCAGGGAGCTCTCAACTCAGTTCAACTCCGGGAATCTGAGCAGGTTTTGAATGAAGCAACCCCAACTCATGCAGCCCGGTTGGTGCAATCGGCAGGAAACGCCGTGTCCAAAAACAATCCGTGGCTCTCCGGAAGGCTGTCTACTGCGGCAAAATCACAGAACAAGGACTGCTGCCAATCAACACAAAAGTACACCGGCAACAGCAGCCATAGTATTGACCAGAAACTGGTAAAGTCAGAATACTAATCGCAATACCTGCGATCCTGAACCCTAAAGCCTTTCTGGCTACTGGACTCAAGTTTAGGAACCCCAGACCCTACTTAGAGGCCCAGGGGACTTAGTAAGCAGGTTATAAGTAGAGTTATAAGTACCCTAAATGGAGTTACCCCAATTATAACCCTACTTATCACCGACTCACTAAGTCCCCTGATCCTCTAAGTAAACTGTCCATTGCGGCTGATCCCAAGCCCAAGCCAGATCCGAATGCTCCGAGCCTGGTTCTCTGCCATCTCCCGCCTGCCCATTAAGAGCACCCTGCGCCAGGGGCGTCCCTAAACCCTAAACTCGCCCTAACCCCTAAACTGCCCCTAAACCGATAACCCCCAAGCCTCTAAAATTATAATTCCTAAACCTAAACCCTAAACTACCCTGAACCCTTAAACCGCTTCCGCAGATCGGCATCGGCTTGGAGCGCTACCGCTACCGCTACCCCACGACGACTACTACTTACTTTCATTAGTCTACTAAGCTGCTACCACAACCAATGCTGCTGCTACGGCCTTGTCTTGCAGTGTCGATTCACCTAATTGTTATCTGACAGGCTTTCCAATTACTCGCTGGGTGCCGGTGGTCGTGGTACTCCCATTATCGTCACCTACTAGTAATGTTACTAATACTACTATTACTTGGTACTCATACAATACTGCTGACAGTACTAGTACTAATAGTAATCTTAATACTACTACTAACTGCTTGAGTTGCCCGGCGAGAAGCTAGTGACGTGCAACGTCATACCGCGAAATTCAGCCCACGAAGAAACCTGCGACTCGATGCCTCATTCCTACAACCACAAAACCCAAAGGCGCCTACTATTGGGGCCTTAATAATTAGAATAGGGGTCCTTTTAAAGGGGTCTATAAGGGTGACTACAAGGGACCTATAAGGGTACTTTCATATAGGGGCCTTAATAATTAGAATAGGGTTTTGGGGGATATTATACCATATGCCATAATTATAATAAGGAACCCCCAAAATAGTATTGGTAATTGTTTAGGCCCCTATGTTAACTGATGCCGGCAGCGTGCCTGCGAATCACGTCGAGTGAGACCGGCTCCAACGCCAGGACCCACCTGTTTCTGGCGTTGTGAGGGTTTCGCTCTCCGGCTTCAGCTCTGAGGATTCTGTTGCAAGATGCTTCCTGGTCCCTGGGCCAGTTTCTAAGATGAAAAGGTGCACCAACGACAGCATCACTACACATCTTGAACCCCCTTTGCATCCGGGCTTGGGAAGTCGGCCGGAAAAGTTACAAAACCCTAAACCCTTAAGCCCCTTTTTGCTACTGGACTCGAGTCTAGCCAGTCTACGACCCGCAATCATCGTGACCGAGGCCAACCCTTTTGAGTCACGGGCTGGGGCCGGACGTCCGAGCCAAACCCTAAACCCCTAAACCTTGAACCCTGAACATAGGGACCTCTCCAGGCGGTTGAACTTGCTCTCCAAGCGCCGGCGAGCTAGCAGCCATAGTGCCGCATCGGAGAAATTGTTGCAATTCTTCCTGCAAGTCGGAGGGATTGATGATTGGCAGGTGCCCCGAGACTCCAATATCCCTTAATTAACGAACATACCTTAAATTATAGTAGGATCCCACGTATGATTTGAAGCATATTCCCAAATTAACTGCTCCACAGACGAAAGGCTGAGGCTTAGACTCAAGTTCTCTCTCCTTCTGTATCTCCTCTCTCTCTCACTCCCTCCCTCCCTCCCTCCCTCCCTCGCTCTCTCTCTCTCTCTCTCTCTCTATCTCTCTCTGTGCACGTTGCTGTTTAGTCCCCTCTCCCCAGAACTACTCCATTCCACGAGTCTGCTTACTCAGCGACCCTCATTCTCAAGTCGTAGATGATGAAAACCTTTGGCTCGGCCTTCAGCCTCTCAATGCAATGCCCTCTAAACCCCCCTAACCCCAAACCCTAAACTGCTTCAGGATTTCGGGTTTCGGGGCCACGGTTTAGGGATTAGGGATTAGGGTTTAAAGGGTTTTGGGGTTTGGGGTTTATAGGGGTTTAGGGTTTAGGGGCTAGGGTTTAGGGGGCTTAGGGCTGTGGCTTCGAACTCCGAGGATCCTCAAGACATCGTAGGTGCCGGTCTCGAAGAAAGGCTCGAGAATCCGACTCGAGCCGGAGGGATCCAACCTGCGAAAGTCGGAGATGCTGTGAGCTCTTCCTAGTTTTAGGGGCCTTAATAAGTAGGATAGGGTTTGGGGCCCATTATACTATACTTTTGATAAGGAACCCCCACAATACTGTTGGTGATTATTCGGGTCCCTATAATATTCCTAATGATTGCTGATTTCTCGGGCCCGATACCGGTTAGTAGCGTAACAAGCACCACGATTAGAATCTGCTGGTAGGACAGCAGAGACAAGCCGATGGATGTCGAAGACGAAACTCCTTGCTGGAGGCTGCAGCACGCGACTTCCATGGCAAGACTACCAAATTCAACGACTGAGCCACAAAATCCTTCTCCTTACACCAGACTAGCTCTGCGTAGCTGCGTTGGGATGGCAAAGGGACGTGACGTCTCTAAAACATACCCAAGCTGAACGTCAGTCAGGAAACTCAGTTAGCCCCATCTCCACCACCTCCGTCTCGTAAGAAGATGACCTTGGGGACTGCCACTACCGGATCTAGGGTTCTCCTGCAGCTTTTGTACTAGCTTCCTGAGTAGCATCTTCACAATAAGGGTACCCTTGTTCCTACTCCTCGGGTTTAAGAAGGGAACCCAAAAACAAGAAGAGGAAAAGGATACTACTCAGGAAACGAGAGTAGGAACCCTAAACCGCTAGAGTAGGAACTTGATCGCCTGCTGTCTAAATCAGACCATGCCATGTCAAAGCATTCAGTTGCTCGGGAGAATCCTCAGAAAACAATTGTGCTTGTTCCCTAAATTTAGGGGCCTGAAAAAAATTGAATAGATAATTATTGACTCTGCTGTTGAGGCTGCTAGATCAGAAGGACCCCTCAAAGAATCCGTGGTGGTATGGGCTTAGACTTCGAAGGAAATTTCGGACAGCCATAGGGCAGGCGAGCTTTAATCGTCCAGGACTTGCGCAACGAAGTTCTAAAGCCTACAGTAAACCCTTTTTTCCGATAAGCTACCTACGCCCTGAAGACCACACCCCAAACCCCAGGCCCAGAAGCTCCGGCCTGCGGTCTTCTCCAAAAACAAAACCATTTGACGTGCTGAAAGGGTCCCGGTCCCCAGCTCAGGGGTCCGTAAACTGTGGCAAGCTATGGGTCCCTGAATATTTCTGAACGTGCCAGGTGGCAAAGAAAAGTATAGCTTTTGGACGACCAAACGGGTAAATGGTTTCAGGGCTTCAAGGTTCACGGTCAGGACTCATGCGGTGTTGCCGAATGGAAGCTGGAAGCCAAGTGCCAGGAAGTGGCAAGTCCAATTCTACTGATAACCCAGAGTTTAGGATGTTTGTTTCGGAGTCCTTTTGCAAAGGCTGGGGGGTTTTTACAACTTCCCTGCCCTGAGGCCACAAAGCACGAGACACCTCTTGGACTATTGCCATGAGGCCTGGCGCGTGCCCCGTCGCACCACTCATGGCTCCAGAAGGCATCGGCTTGCACCTAATGTAGGGGCCTAACTAATTGGAACAGGGTTTTGGGTTCCTTTATGGTATATCTGTAATAAGGGACCATGAGGGATAATATGTGTAATTCGGAATAAATATGTGTAACTATTTAAGCTTCTATACTAGATTCGAGCACCACCGCAGCAGCTAATGCTGGCGACACAGAAGCTGCTTCGGTAGTTTGCTTCGGTAACAAAGCAGAACTCACGCCATTTGGCAGCAGGACCGTCACCCCGGACATAGCAATGAAGACTCGGAATGGCTATTTTCGAGCCTGCTGTAGTCCTTCGTCATGTCTGGGAGTTGCCGAAAAGTAGGGGTACCTGATTTGGGGGTCCTTATAATAAGGATCCTGCTATTTAAGGGTACTATATTAGTTAGGGTCCCCTATTTAGGTTGTCACGTTGCCCTTCGTCGGCCGCCCAGTTCCCTGAACGGCCCAGTGCCATCAAGCTGCAATGCCGGCGCCGTCGAAGAAAAGCTCGCGCTCGCCGATGATGATGGAGGTGTGGTATGCCGTGAAGCCGAGAATCTGTCGGTCGCTCTGCGTTCTGGGCTTCGCCCTTTCTTGGTGATTTAGGCTCTTTGGCTTTAGGAGCTTAGGAGTTCACGGTTTAGAATTTTTCTGGGTTTCGGCGCTCACACTCGGACAATCCAGGCGAGGCATTTTTCTGGGTTTAATTTAGGGCTGCAGGAGTCGCGGGACTTGGGTGGCGTCTAGACATGGGGGTTGATCAAAATTATGGGCCCCTTTTGGTCCCCTAGACTATAAGGAATATACTATAATACAGACCCCAAAAGGGCCCATCATTTTGATCAACCCCCACATGCAGAAGTCATGCCTAGCAACTGAAGCTCTTCAGCCTTCCTGACTAAGGATCTATGCACCAGGCACTAGCCGTTCATCTCTGTTGCATTAGTGATCATTACGCGCAGTCCGATATCTTCGCGTAGGGTTGAAGCTTATCCACCCATAGATGGACACTAAACAATAGCTCTGCTGCAATTTCGAGCAGCTACCGCCCCCTGCGCCTGAAACAGTGGTGTCGCGGCCAAGGCTACGCGACGGCCCTCGTCCGAGTGGTGCCAATCCCTGTTCCGGTGATGAGATGTTGGGCTCGACAATGCAGGCATCCATACACACATATATCTATATCTATCTATATATATATAATGAATCAGATACTGATATGTGTGTACATATGTGTATACACAAGTACATACGTAACTATATAAATGTATATATATATATATATGTGTGTGTGTGTGTGGGAACCGATGTAATAATTTATCTATCTGTCTATCTATCAATCTATCATTACGTGTATACACACATTCATACACACACACATATATATATATATGTGTATATATATATTGATACATGGTGTGTGAGACAGAGGGAGTTCAGGATTGAAGCATCAGATTGGGATTTCGGGAGACAGGGCTTGCCTACTTCGGGCATAGCTCAACACCTGGAACCGAGGATCGGCTGTAGTCCTGATAGCTGCAGACCGAAATCCACGCAAGCCCTGCCATCTGTTTCAGATTCCAGCTGTATATCGCAATTACTACGCCCTTCGTCAACACACTGGCTGTACTCCCATAATGCGCGCCTGCTCGGCAGGCAGCATTCCAGCTGCGGGCGATGAGCAATAGACTGCCCCATTGCACTCTGCAAGGGTGGGATGCAGGTGCCTAATTACAGATAGGCTTTGGACTACCACTTGGCCCTCAACCGAAAGTTGGCCTTACTTGCACATGCCTGGGTTTGCGTCAATCAGCTTCGCCAGGCCAAACCCACAACTCGCACAGGACCAGATTTTTATCTGCATGCTCTTGCAGGAGGAACCACATTTTGTGCCGAAGGGAGAATTCTCTGTCCTGGCTAAAGGGCCACCACACATTCAAGTTCCAAGTCTTGCGCGAAGTCTCAAGCAGCAAACTTTCCCGCACCTAAGTACGAATTCAGAGTCCACAAGTAGCTTCAGCTTGCATCGCCCAACAAGCCGTGAAGATTTGTTTGTGCACGAAACCATAATTCCCTGAATGTAATGTACGGCGCGAAACAAACAGTTCGAACAGGGATTTGGGGTTGTATTGTAGTATGAGTACTCAGTGACTACGAAGTCTGTACAAGGGGCGATGCGGTTACAGTGCATGTCAGAGTTCCCATCCCTCCCAAGAGGTGGGACCCGAGCTCTGCCGTGTGCGCAGGCTCAGTGGGAGGCAAAGAAGATGGTGATGACGGCTCATCCTGCTTTTGGCTTGCTTTTGCCTCCTACTTCGCAAGGACGAGCCTGCATGGCAGGGTTGACAAGTCTGAAAGGCAGCCCTTCTCTAATGTACGATCGCTTTGAGCTTTAGGGATTAGGGTGTACGATTTAGGGCGTCAAGTTCAGGAAACTCTTGTTTCGAGTTTTGGCTCATCCTCCAAGGGCAACATGTTATTTGGCTTT
Organism: Symbiodinium sp. clade A Y106; assembly: GCA_003297005.1. Classification (NCBI taxonomy): domain Eukaryota; class Dinophyceae; order Suessiales; family Symbiodiniaceae; genus Symbiodinium; species Symbiodinium sp. clade A. The sequence goes on from BGNK01000059.1 coordinate 26,721, forward strand.
TACCTGGGCCCTTAACCCTATGGTGCGTTGTCTGCATGTGGGTCCACCGTCGGAAGGCACAAGTGGCTTGGGGTTTAGGTTTCGGGTTGAGGAAATTTAAGCTTACATAAAGCTTTGTGATTCCAGTGCAACCAACTTCACGCACAAAGCATGCCTGATCCGACAAAAAACCTCCAAAACCCAAACCATGCCTTACCCTAGCCCTAAACCAAAAACCCTAAACCCATAAGCCCCCAAACCCTAAACCCTTAAACCCCTAAACCTTCTAGGCCCTGACAACAGGAGACGGAGTTTGCTTTGCGCATGTGCCATATGAAAAGCTTCGTGAGCAAGAGCCCGAGTTTATAGCCGAAATATCCTAAAGCACGAAGATTCCACAGGATCCGAAAGCCATAGCTAGACCCAGCGCCCCAAAGCCCCCCGAATCGAAACCTCAAAGCCTCAATCCTAACATCGAGAACCCCAGCCAAATCATGGCCAAACCCAACCGCCCATCCAGCCCTGTCACATTCGGGCTCCTCCTCCTCCACCACCTCTGGAACCTCCTCCTCGACCTCAGGGTTTAGGGTCTACTGTAGGGGTGGTGCACCAAGTATATATGTGGTTTAAACATCGGGTTTAGGGCTTGCTTTGGGCTTTAGGGTTTAGGTGTTGGCTTTCGGCTTGAGTGTTCGAAAGGTTTCAGGGTCTAGCTTTGGGGTTTACGCCCCTACATACATGGACTGAGGTAGTTCAGCGCTTTCAGAAGAATACACAGCTTGGCAGGCTTTCAGAATCTAAGCTGACAGAGTTGCGGAGCATAGGCACCAAGCTCCTACACTAGAACCTTCACGCATTGTATGTAGGGACCCTGCAAGCGATGGCCCAGATCAAGGCTTTTCGAATAAAAGTTGGCCGAGTTGACCAACAAGCCTAAACCCTGAACGACTGCAAAACCCAAAGAGCCTGTTTTACGAGGAATTCTCTGGAAGCTGCGGCCGTTGACTCCAGAGTTGGAACATCATGAACCCAATTGCCTCAGGTGAGGAATTCTAGTTATCTGACCAGTGGTTTTGGGGTTCCCTTGGCTCTTTAGCTCCTTGTTTAATAGGGCTTATCATCATCCCTGGCCATGGTCCGCCTTTCAGGGGCACACTGTACTCAGTATTATGGCACAAGAGCCAGCAATACTATTCTTTAGGGTTTAGGGTTTGGGGGTTCGGTATTGTAGCCGTACGAGATTACGCCCCAGATCCGATCCGTGCTCTAATAAACAAGGGCCCTACATTACACCCCGCTGCTTCGACTGTGGCCTCGCCTTCATTCGCTGACTACTATAGGGTCCTTCCTTATTCTAATTCTGGGCCCCCAAAACCCTATTCTAACTACTCAGGCCCCTATATTACAGCCCCCTAATACCCCTTATAGTAACCCTAATAGGACCCTTTTTAAGAACCCTTTAAAAGGAACCCTATTCTAACTATTACGGCCCCTTTTACTAAACCCGAAGCTTCTGCCCCGGTCCCAGCAAAAAAGCTCGGGGAAGAACGGTGGTCGCGTCCGCTGGTGAGCAAGGGCTCAGGAGGATCGGCAGTTCATATGGGGGTTTCCGAAAATAGGGGGACCCCAACAAAGGTACCCTAAATAGTAGTCCTTAATATAAGGACATCAGAAAAAGGACCGCCCAAATCTTCGGAAACCCCAAATATTCGGAGCCGAGGGTTTGGGAGACGTAAGGTTTAGGGCTCCGGGAGACTGCAGGTTTCTTTGGGAAGATTTGGGAGTTTCCGAAAAGCAGGGGTACCTTCTTTGGGGGTCCTTATCATAAGGATCCTACTGTTTAGGGGACTACATTAGGGTCCCCTATTTTCGGAAACTACCAATTTAGAGTTTCGGCGCTCGCACTCAGACAATCCAGGGGAGGCATGTGGTAAGGTTTATAGTAGAACCCAGAAAGTTGGAACATGGCTTTAGGAGGATTCGTGCTAGGATCCCTTATACTTTACCTTAAGGGCATGAGAAGAATGATGTTCCAACTTTCTGGCTTCTACTGTAGGGTCTCGGGAGATTGACGGTTTTTTTGGGGAGATTCAGAGTTGAGGCGGTGGCCTTGGAGCGGCTTGAAATCTGATGTTTACGACCTTTTCCGAGAGCTTCCCCCTTGCTGCCCGGTTCCATGTTACCCGGGCCACATCTGGGAGAAACACTAAACCCTCTCGCTTTCTCTCTCTCTGCTGCGAAGGCTTCAGGGTTAGAAGCATTTACAATACTGCAACACAGGGTCTAAGTGGGGCTTTTAAAGCTTTTGAAAAATATTAGCAAATACGATCTTCTTAAGCCCAATAAGGGAAAACATCAAATGTCCCAAAGCCCTACCTAGGGGTGGGTGGCAATCGCTTCCAAAAACATCCAACATGCTGCGGTGACTCCAGATCTCGCGAGGTCCACGAAACTCAAACGGCTAGCTCCCAAGCCGCCAACTCGAAACCCGGTTGAGGGTTTAATGTTCAGGGTTTCGGGGATTTGGGCTTGAATTTGAGGGATGAGGGTTTAGGATTTAACTCCGGGAGTTTATAGTGCAGTCCTGCTTGAAAGCTCATGGCTCGTGGTCAGGAAACGGCATGATGATAAGAACGTGTAGTACTTTGGGGCTGTACGTCCCAAATAATGACACCAACTTGTAACACTTCCTTGGGAGCAACCTTCACGTTCCGATCTTTCAGCAAACCTCAACACTAAACCGCAAATGCACAACAAAGCCAGCCGCTACTGAGCATCCGGTCTCCTCCCAAGCTTCGGGCATCGCCGCCTCTTTCAGGTCAGTCACGGCTTCCGGGGGGTGCTGGTTTTTCCGGGGGCTCCAGTTACCTAAATACTACCTGGACCCCAAAAGTATGTAAAACAATAGCCTCTTAAAGGTATTGGGCCATTATTTTACCTACTTTTGGGGGTTTAGGTATAAGTTAAGAATCACACATTATGTGCCCCAGTAGCCTTCTATTCAGGCAACTGGAGCCGTACGGTTCCTGCGATGAAGTCATCGAAGCCAGTAACTAGAGCAGTGGAAAGCGGCAGACACGCATGGTCCCCCCCTTGATTTCTGTGGGATTCCTTTTGCTGATGCGGTGATGACAGTGTGGAGACTGCAAGCATGACGACATCTAATCACGTTCAGTTGTCCGCCCATGTTCAGCATGGCGGCCACTGGCTACTTGCCTTAGTCAATCAGGCTAGGAAAGACGGTTCAGAGCTCCCGTTCTGGATGATGCCTTTTTTTGGGTGGTGCCCTTCTTAACCAGGGAAGGAGGCTTAGGATCCCAAGTATGGTGTTCAAAATACATCACAATAAACCACCTGTCTTAGCCAGGTCCAGCTTCGCAGGGTCGCGTCATCTCACGATGTACCATGCTTGGGATGTCAGAAAATATGTTTTGCTCCAGGAACTGAAGTGGTTTCTGTCGCAAAACACCGAAGTCTACACCACAAACGTTGTGGTGAAGGTGCCCTGCAAAATGAAACACAAGTGTCCTACCAGCCTCTTGCGGCTCCTTCTGCAACGGCGATAGGGGCAAGGCAGGTTTTTGGACCTGTCGGGTAGAGAAGCCGATGCTCGCGTGTGCACATGATTGCACATGTATGTGGACAGCCGTCTCCAGGCTTCATGAAATCAGACCCTAAACAGAAGTAGCAACTTAGCTGCCCGTTCCGAAACACCGACGCGCACTGCTCCAAGGAAACTGTTGTGCAGGCCTTCTCCTGCTGTCCATTGGCTGCTGCTCGCAACCTAAGCGGAAGTATCGGAAGTCGGAAGTGAAGGAAAAGTCTGACGGGTTGAGATAAGAGTTGCGCGAGTCAGAGTAGTCAGAGTCCCCCCAATAGTCATGCACAGCCTCCCTAGGCGACGAAAAACATAACAAGGAAAGCTATATTATGAGCTGCATGTCGGGCCAAAACAGGATGTGGAACTTGGACCGCAAAAGTGCCTGGCAAGTCAGTCTGCGTTTCGCAACGTCACGTAGCGAGAACCCTATTCCCATGTTCTTCCCCATGAATCCAACATACACTTCCTATTTTCGATGCACTCCGTCAGACTTCGGATCTATTGACATGATCTTACGCCGCTGAGGATGTACCTGCGGTGCTTATTAGAAGCCTGATTTTGTAGCCAAGCTGACAGGGTGCGCACTTCAACGGCCGATAGAGTAGAGTATGTTGAAAAGTCCAAAAGCCCTGTTCCATTCTAATGGTTCAAGCCACTACGTACAGTAAGCCGAACAGCCTCCTCCACATTGCCCAGCCCTATCCCTGTGTAGAATCGAGATCTCGGGCAAAACTTCGGTTGTCATATGCAGAATCTCCAAACCACAGTTCAACTACCCTACAGGGCCCTACAGCAAAACTCCATCCCGATTAATGTAGGAACCTGATTAAGAAACCTTGGGCCTTTATTCGGGTTCCTTATATGAATCCTACTATTTTGGGGTTATAGGCCCAGGGTTTCTTAGTCAGGTTCCTACATTATGATGATCATGAACAGTTGTTCTTCTTCTATCAAAAGGCCCTCAATGCTTCAGCTTTGCGTAGCACATGCTTGACTCCTAAACCCTACGGTAAATTACGGCAATACGTTGAACGCAGGGTTCCATGGCGGGGCCAAAAGGTGGCCTATGGTGGCATGTGAGGACTTTCTGGGTGGCATCTGAGATTTTCTGGGGCTCGTATACGGGCAACCACGTTCTGGCTACTCAAGTGGAACCCTGCTTGACTAAAACTTTGATCTGTGACAGCTAAACCCCGAGTGCCTGAAGTCGCATCCAAGACACTCTTGCTTCGCCGGAGCCTGCATGCCACGTCCGCTTTAACGCTTGATACACTTGCGAGTCCTTGAAAATGAAGATCCCTTGTATGAGTCTGCTATAGACATTTCGTACTCTTCCTGTGCCCCAAACCCTTCTTGCAGCTGGGCTCTTAGTGCTGGGCCTAAACCCTAAACCCAACCCCAAGGCTTCAACGCTTACCCATGGCCTCCATTACTGGGTACTTACCCGGGTCTTTAGCAGGATCCTCGCCTAAACCCCAAACCCTAACCCAATCTCAAAAGGGACTACAATGGGGACGATAGGTAGGGCTTGAAAACACGAGTCAGACAGTTTTTGCCCCTGGGGCTTCAGGGCTTTGGGATCTAGAGCCTTGTGTGCCATGCGGCCCGTTTGACTCCACTCAAGACATCCAAAAAGTGTTTTTGCTGGCAGTGGGTGTTAATTAGCGACATTGTGATGCTTTTTGGTCCCATTCTCAATCCCTCTCGCTCTCTCTCTCTCTGTCTCTGTTTCTGTCTCTGTGACTCTGTTGGTATCTCCTGTCCCTTTGTCTGGCGCTGCCCCCGTCTGCGCGTTTGTCTGCCCTCCCTCTCTTTGTGCGACAGATCATATGCTATAAGAGGAAGGCAAACTAAGCCAGCCTAAGTCGTTCTTTTCTCGGTCCTGGCTGGGAAACGAGCGTTCCGAATGTGGCTGAGCTATCTAGTGTAAGTAGCTCAAGCTAAATTCACGGACCTGCTGTTAGGCAAGAATGCTGCAGTCGTGGCACGGATCATCCACAAATGCTTGTACATAAGGCCGGATAACATGGTTGCATGTGTGCATTTCGGGGGGCTGAACCTCCTCCACTGAAGTCTCTCTGGCCGTGCCGTGTGCTGTCGGTGTGGCCTCACGGCGAGCCGCGGGATGTTCCTCGCCTGAACCATTCCGGGCATCAACTTCCGCCAGCGCGTGCTTCGGGCTTAGGGGTCCGGCTCGGGTGGAGCAAAAGCTACTCGTAAAAACAGGTGTGCTTGACTTGAACAAGTTCCCTATTCTAGCATGATCAAAACCTGCCAAGCTCTGATCAGGACTCGGCAGTTCGGGTTGAAGTCGCTATATACATCCCCACAGAGCTCCAGCCAATGATTGTCACGCAAGCAGTGCCTCGGAACACAAGCATCGGAAGGCAGTCTATGATGTCACCCGTCTTAAAACCGGTTCGCTTGGGAAAGTGTAGCTCATGCCCCTCGTTGCTCTTCCAGCACCTGAAAACCTTGAACCTTACGCCTTAAACCCGATACTACGCCCATAGGGTTTTATTCCAAAACTACTTACCTACTGAACCCGAATATAAAATGTAATATAATGCATATATTATATATATATCATAAATATATATATATATATACATACATGTACATGTACATGTACATGTGCATATACATATGCATACACATAGACATAGACGTAGACATACACATAGACATATACATATATGTATGTAGGTATATATATATATATAAATTCATTTATCGCTATATATATATATTTACGACAGACCCCTATGGTTGCCCCTACAGTCTCCCAACAAACCCTTCACTGCCGTCGAAGAGCGGCCGCTGGATCGAAGCGCTGGTCGCGCCTGGCACTCCCGAGGCACCGAAGGGGCAAAGTGGCCCTCAACTAGGATTCCGCCCCTTAGTAATTAGAATGGGGGTTCCTTTGAAGGGGTCTATAAGGGTTACTATAAGGGAACTATAAGGGTACGATAATAAAACTGGGGCCTGAATGATAGAATAGGGTTTTGGGATAGTATACTATGATTAGGGTTACTATAAGGGGGACCCTATAGCAGGATTCCATACTTGCCCCGTATATTTCACTGTTGCATTGTACCTATGCTTTATGCTATACTGAATTATGAATATGTTGGATTATATGCTGGGCCGGGTTTTAGGGTCCCCTACTTCTCGCAACTCTCAAGCTACAGGTGGCTGCAGCTAGGGCTTTCGTCGCTCACTCTCGCACCAGGCAGGCAAGGCTCCGCACATCTAGGGTTTAGGGCTTGGGGTGTAGTGTGGCAATGTCTAGCTAAAGTGGGTTGTAGGCTTCCCTCAACTATCAGCGCTTCACGGTGAAGATGCAAGAAAGAAACCTTCGCTCTGGGAAGAAAGACGTGATCTGAAGCAAAAGCTCCAGCACACACCGCACAAGCATCATCCCAGGGGCCACAAAATGATATGCCCGATGCAGCGTGATCTCTTTGGACAACCCCATGCGTCAAAAGCCTAAAAACAAAGCATGCTCATTCTCTTGTCCCTATAACTGTAACTAACATCCATAGAAGCCCTTTGGTTGCAAGGAGTTTTCAATTTCAGTGAATGCAGAAACTTTACCCCGATCATACCAAGAGGAGACGTCTTAACCCTTAGATCTGTAAACTGTAAGGATGACGCTACACCTTAGTTGCTGAGTTCATAAGCGCCAAAAAGTGTACACTTTTAGTTTTATAGTGGGGAATCTGATCCCAAAAAGTGTAAAGTGTATCCACTCAGCTACTAAGACACCTTGTAGACGTTCCAAGCCTTTGCCCTGGAGCCACCGAACCCACGTCGGGTGGCTTGTTGTGCTATATCTAGACTAAGGAACCCTGAGCCATACTAAACACTAATTCGAATGGGTAGAGAAGTTGCTTAATTTACTCGCCGATACCATACTATTCTTTGCGGGGGGGGGGGTGGGTCCTTTTATGAATAATCCTATTCTAATCATCCAGTCCTCTGTATTAAATGAATGTTCAGACCCCTCCTCTAAACCCTAAACCCCAAACCCAGAATCATTCAGACCCATGCTGCCGTCCCAGCCACGGAGACCGACGTTCGCTGGGCAGCGGTGCCCTTGTTAGGCACCGAAGCAGGCGCTCGTCGGCCTCCGCAGATCCCGGTTTTCTTTAAGGGTTTCCAAGAGCTCCTGTCAGGGTTCCTTGGAGGGTTCTGAAACGGGTCAGTCTATAAGGGATATCTATGAGGAGACTTCGTAGTTGGAATAAAGGGTTTTTAATTAAGGTTTTGGGCTTAGGGTTGCGTATATACTTTTGCATATTCATATGGGGACGTTGAGGGGGTTTAAAAGGCAAGGGTTCCATATTAGTTTATGATTGCTTTGTTGTTTAAGGTTTAAGGCTTTGTTCCCCAGCCCAGTACCTCAAACTTATACAACGTGAAAATCCAAAACGCTCAAGCCTTCTTGCAACGCTGAACTGATGCAAAAACTATGCGGTCTCGGTGTATACTACTGAACAGTTTGTTCAAATAATTTTCCGGGGAATGAAGTTCTACCCCGGAAAGATTACAACCTAGTTGTTCAGATCCAGCTCTTGTCCTGCCCAGCACTCCTGCCGCTGTGGGAGGGTGAAAGAACAACGGCACTACAAACAAATGCAATGTGGCATTGCGTTATGTCTTGCGTGGGCCAATGCTAATTCATGGCACGGGTGCATTTTGCCTCCTGCTTCCTCGGGGTTCGAACTTTGCTTCACATTTTCGGTGGCAGTGGAAGGGTGGCGGGGACACGGCAAGGGCCCCGCACACAAAACATAATGACATAGCGCCACATTATAGCGTAGTTCATGACCGCACAAGGAGCAACTCAGACTCACCCTTCGCTTCCAACGCTCAAGCCGGATATCCCTCAAGACAACAAACCAATCTTGGAGCCGAAACGCCCCCTAAACCCAAGACCAAAGCAACTTCAGAGCCTAAAAAGGCTTTCCAACTTAGAGGCCCAGGGGACTTAGTAAGTAGGCTATAAGTGGAGTTATAAGTACCCTAAATGGAGTTACCCCAATTATATCCCTACTTATAACCGAGTTACTAAGTCCCCTGATCCTCTAGGAAGGAATCACCACTCTCCCGATGTCCTGGCGGCGCACTTCGCTCGCGGGTCTGAGGGCTGCTTCCTCGTGACCTGGGTGCACGGGGTGTTTCGTCGATGACTACCGTTTAGGGGTTTAGGGTTTAGGGTTACCGTTTAGGAATTTAGGGTTGAGTGTGCCTTTGCTGTGGTTGTTGCCGTCATTATGCTGATGATGCTTACTCAAGTCTTCTGGCAGTGGGCTAGGAGCGGCTAGGAGTTGTTACGACGATGAACGCTGCTACAGATACTGCCCTTGCCACGCCACATGTAGCACGATAAAGACGACTGCTACGACAACACCACGGCCTCTACTGCCACTATAATAACGAAAAATCTCAAGTTAAATAGTGACATGACAGCTAGCTTGTCAACACTGTGACTATGAAACTTTAAGCAAGCAGATAAGACAACCAATGCATAAATAACGTAACGGCATGAAGAACAACCAGTCGGACATGAATTCAATCACCCTGCCTTCCTCCAAATCACTACCTAACAACTACCTGCTACTTATACCTCACACATCGAATACTCACTGATACTTACTGCTACCAGTAACACATTTCCACCTGCTACCCACCAACAAAAGCAGTGGACCGTAAGTACCAGCAGAAAAGGCAGGGATGGCAGCCCCGCACTCAAGACTACGTAGGGTTTAGGGTTCATAGGATTGCATGTAGTTGGGTTTTTAAGGGGTTTCGGGTATAGGCGTGGGTCATGTTTGAGGACGAAGGACAAGAATCCGGGACATTCCTGAGCAGCGTGAGAAACAGTAATTTCCGCTTCAGCCCGTTCAGATACGTTTTGCTTCTATGTGCATCCGGCGTGAAGGGCTTCCGCTGAATAAAGCCTCCATACCCTGACCCTAAGACCTTAAATCCCTTTATCCGGTAAATCCGTAAACCCCAGGCACATTCCACGACCGCTTATAAATATATTCTGTATATATATATATAGAGGTATATACATAGACATATGAATGTATATATGTATATATGTATATTTTGACTCCGACTTCGAGTTTGCGGAAGCTGGGCACCCGGCTCCGGTTGTGGCAGCCGTGGCCTGCTGAAACTCAGCAAACTCGCCGCTGTGGGGCCGCAGGGATGTTACCCAGAGGGTCCATATACACTACTATTTTGGAATTAGCCCCTAAAAGACCATCCCCATTATGGTTTTGGGGATCTAATTCCATAATAGTAGTGTATATGGACCCTCTGGGTTAGTAAGGCCTGTAATGGTTTCGGGCTTAACTAAGGCCCTTAATAGACCAAAAGAATTAGCATAGTTTTTGCGGGAATGTACTGTAGTACATATAATCAGGAAGCCTACAGAAATATTGGGTATCTTTCAGGCTTCTATATCACCAAGGCGTCACTGAGTGCTTTGAAAGCTTCTACTTAAGCAGATCTCACCAAGTTTAGGGGCCTTCAGTGAATTGAGATTTGTATTGGTTTAGGGTTTAGGCATAATTTTTGGCGTCTCGGAGCTCGCACAAGGCAGGCAAGGATCCTGACAATGTCGGTGTAAGACTGGGTCGGGTTCGAGGTTCTACGGCTCTACGGTTTAGGGTATAGGGGTTTAGGGGTTTAGGGTTCAGGGTACTAGTCATCCCTACTGAACCTGTGTGCAAACATGTGGGGAAATCGAGTGGGAACTCTTCGGATCTACGCAACCCCGAAGCCCTGAATAACCCAAGCGGACCGGAGTACTGTAGGGGCCGTAACAATTAGAATAGGGTTTGGGGGCCCATTATGCTATAATTATAATAAGGATCCCCCAAAATAGTATTGGCAAATTATTTAGGCCCCTATATTAAATGCCGAAGATTCCTGACTGAAGCGCTGTTTGCTGCAGTCTCAGAGGGAGAGCTCGAGGATTCTCAGGACCTTACTAGTTAGAACTGGGTTTCTGCTAACATAACTGTCATAAGAAGCCCTGGTTTTATGTCTATACTACACCTGAAGCCCTGGTTTTTCAGCTGAAAGAGGCCAGAAAACCTCTACACACACACACCCTCAGATCGCTAACACGCAACTGACCTTATCGAGCAAGATTTTTCAAGCTCGACTCCCAACGGGGTATCCAATCAAAAAGCAGCTTGTTGGAAGAAAACCTTGCATGAACTCAACAAAATGTTCACCGTTGGAGCTCTGGTTGCTTTCCTCCTACACACTCAGTAAACCCCGAAACCCTACCTACTGCCTATCCCACCCTGAGCCATGCCCTATAATCTAAACAAACCCGAAACCATGGGCACCGCGGCACCGAGTTCCGGACAGGCTGACTCGCGTCTGCGCAGGGGCGCGGCCCTGTGCATTAGGGGCTCTCAGCGTTTTGGTAGTTGTGCGTTTAGGCATGAGGGGATTATGATTAGGAATCTTGGGCATGAGAGGACTACAGCATTGGAACATGAAGCCCCTGCCTCCGGAAGCTGAAAAAGATGCAGGGTTTCGGGCTTCTCAGGGAGTGTAACGTAGTGGAAGGGCCAGGGCCAAAGGGGCGCCAGCCAGGGTGTAGTGCAAGGCTTCACAACGATTTGGGTTGCCCAGATGAGGTGCCGAGCAATGCTACAGTACTCTGCTGGTGTACATCTGAGCATGTGCTTCACCAGCGACGAACCACAAGCTTCACGCAAGAAATAAACCCCATAGCGGCGGAACCTCTTTCAGCTCTGAACATCTGACCTCTGCAGCCAAACTTGCTTCATAAACTCGAAAGTTCTGCAGGACAGCTGAGGGCAGAGCAGTTGCCGGCGCCGCACTGCGAGCTTTCGGCGCAGCAGTGGGCGAGACATGCCGTGAAGCCTCGAAAGTGAAGAGTTTGGCGTTTAGGATTCGGCGTAAGTACCTTGGGGTTGGAACATGCAGCGATCTGCAAAAGAGAGAAAGGCCACGAGAGAGCGACTTACCAGCCATGCTTGCTGACCCGAGTTTACAGTAACCTCCCCACCTTGGGCTTGCACTTTTCGAGTTGGCGGGGGAGTTTATAGACTTACAAAAGGCCTGCGGGAGGAACCCCCAAGTCCTGCCTGCAGCCTGCAGCGAACTCCAGACAGAACTCCAGACAGTGGGAGCATGAGTTCAAAGTGGTAATAGTACTGATAGTAATAATAGCAATAATGGCTAGTGCTGAGATTTCTTATCCTTTCCCGTAGCGCCATCAGGCTAATGACGTTCCAACTGCCGAGCTTACACGCAAGGTTTGGGGGCTCAGGCTGTGGCAAAAAAATCTGTGTCGTTCAACTGTTGCGGTGACAGGATATTCTGAAACAAAGCCTTTGGAGTTTAGTGAGTTTGCACCTACACACACACACATCGCATATGGCAAGGCTTTTAGCTTTCGCGGGTTTGGAAACCGAGAGTCCAGAACTCTCGACCGCTGGGATAATGTATCCAAACTCTGGCTTGTACCTACAACGCACAGTACAGTGCACTACCATTCAAGATCGTAAGGGCCCTATTACAGGGTGCATGGGAGGTCCTTTCCAGCTGATAGCACACCCTCTTCACAAGTCCCATGGAAGTATTGCATACCCTGCCCTACCCCCAAAACCTACTAAGGCCCGGGCCCGTTCTAGATCCCTCTTAGCACTTTGGGAACACGTCGGTGGCCCTTGGTAAACCCCTAAGCCTTATACCCTTGTAGGTTCCTTGTTGAAGTCTCGAGGCGCAGGCACGGACATCGCGGCTGTGGACGCGGCTGTCGCCCTGGTCGCGACAAGGAACGCTAGAGTCGCTAGAGTTTCACAAAGGGTTTCCAGAACGGCTGCGATGAGGGATACTGGCGCGGGTCTACATGTTTCGGCTAAATTTCGGTGTTTGGGATTCTAAAGTTTAGGGCCGGTTCGGTGTTGAGATATATAGGTCTAGGTTTTGGGGTTTCGGCACCATGGCAGAGGGACCCAAGGAGGGTACAATGACATGCGGGCAATCCTGAGGAGCTCGACGTGAAGCGCAGACAGCAGAACATCCTCAATTATCAAACCAGAAGAACACTGACTCCTGTGAGGCCTTGCAGGATCAGGGAGATACCAACTTAACTAAGAGATATTCAGAGCTGAATCACCCACTAGTCCCGGCACTGCCCAACTCCTAACCCTCGGGATGCTCACAGCTTGGCGTGACACTGCTCTTCGCCACGCGTGACTGCAGGATGACATCAGGTTTAGGGCTCTAAGGATAATGTGGGGCTGACGAAATTCAAGCAGTGTACACGCACGGATTGCTTGTGTTTCAACTGCGATGCAAAAGCTCCGGTGTTTTCGCACCAGGAAGCCCAAAACAGATGTATGCGGCTAAGGTCTCACCGAAGGAATCAATTTCCGAACGAGGTTTGCTCCCCCACATATATGTGGCCGCCAGCCCTGTGGCTGAAAGCAGTGACATCTAGGTATGCAACCTTGGCTATGGCTGATGCAAGCTAGGGGCTTTCTCTTGCTGGAGACTCGGCTGTAGCGACCTGCATGCCGCTGAAGTCTTTGACGAGAATGACGACACGCAGCAAAATAATAGTCCGTATGCACCTATACACGACACACCGATTGTTACGATGATCAGAAACTAGGCTCCAGAGTGGCCCCTTCGTAATACCCTTTTTCCTACTATTCGGCTTTAATAAGGGGACCCTTTTTAAAAACCAAACGCTGCAAAAGGGTACTACTCAAGATCCCAGGCCCATAGCATCTTCCAGGTTGTAGGGCGCAGCTTCGCAAAGGCGGGCCAATTAAAGGAGGCAGCCCTAGGGCCCGGTTCTTGCTAAGGGATTTAATTCAAGTTACCATAATAGGGATCTGTGGTAGATAATATGGTTTCCTTTTCATGGTAACTGATATTAAATCCCGTAACAAGACCCCGGCTTAACTCTGACCCTGCACTTGGGCGGCTTTCGAAGAAAAGCGCACCTGCACCTTCGACCCTGCCTTGCTTGCACTCGACGGCCCCAAACGCCCGAAGTAGCTCTGGACCCATTCAGGTACTGTAGTAGTTGCCGCTGGTGGCACTTCTAGAAAGGGATCAAATGCTGGGCTTTCGATTTATGGCTTCGGTGCTTCCGTCGTGTCATACCGACATAGGTCCAAAACATGATGTGTCAGAGTAGAAGACTTTTCTATGCTGAACAGCCCAAAGAGTTAGCCGGAGTTGGTATAGTAAAGTTGCTTCGGGGACCATCCTGAGCCGACCACTACGACACTACTACGACCACTGCCAGCGTCAACACCAGGACTACGACGACGACGGCGTCTGCTACAGCTACTGGTATTGCTGGTAGTCACAGCGGCAACTCTTGCGGGCCACTCGTGACATGACTAATAGGGCCTTAATAATTGGAATAGGGTTTCGGTGATATTATACTATACCTGTAACAAGGAACCCACAAAAATAGTATTGGTAGTTATTTAGGCCCCTATATTAAATTATGTTGTTGTACATGATTTCTCTGCATCAAAAGCACGCATGGCTGCCAATAGGTGTAGAAAGCATAAATTTCCCTCCAGCCTGGATCGCACCGGGCCTCGCAAGACTCAGGTTCCGTAAGGTATGGCACAAACTGTTGCTCAAACTATGCTACGGCTTCGGAAGGCTTTGCGTCTACATGAGCACCGCACATGAGATCCGAAACTATGCTCATCCGGGCTAGCTTCCCTTACGTTGCACGTGGCTTTGATCCCGGGAGCACTTCACTCCTCGAACAGCGCGAGTCGCACACGCAGGCACACGGTCATACACAACCATTGCACCAACGAGTTAATTACGCGGTTCTCCCAAACTCGTAATATACGACAGGGATAACCTGCGAGGGCAAAGAAAACAACCAAGTTTCGGCCAAATTGCCCTGGTGCCACGCAAAGCGCGTTCACTGTGGCTTTATTTGCAACAGCTTGAACCAGGCCCTCTCTGAGGGCAAGTCTTTGCTTAGCAAGGACAGGTGGTCAAGCTGTCGTTCTGTGCAGGGTGGCAAAGATATGACACTGGCCAACCGCTCAAAGGGGATATCAAGAATCCAAATCTAAATCGTGTCGAGGACGGTGGCCAGCAGTTCCTCAACACTCAGAAGGCCGACTAGGAGCTCTGCGACCAAAAAGCCATTGAGCCGTGTCAGCAAAAGATCACGCAACTTGTCATTGAATAGGTCGACATCTTGGATCTTGTCCAAGACCTGAGATCGGCCAGGAGAAACTGTTCCCCACCTTGCAACAGCCCCTGGGCGCATGAAATCTGCAGCTATCCTTTCACATCACCGAAACCCTTCCCATGCTATCGAAGGTCGAATGCATGGCAAAAAAACGCTGCTTACCTAGATGCAAAAAAGCTATGTAGTGTAACACATTGAAACAAATTGAAACCACCGGTAGCTAAGCTATACGGCCGCGACTTACCCGACTAACACTCTCCCCCCTCGGCATGGCACCAGTTGACGGTCCGCTTCAAAGCTGGCTTGTGCCGAGCGGACGTCGAGCTGGTGCAGCTTTAGCACGCCTTAGACGGGAATTTGACAGGGAAGGAACCAGAGCCTGGGTGAGCCTGAACGATGCTTAAGGGGAATGATTCGAACTCGCCCGCGCTCTACGAAGCTCCAGCGGCACTAGGCTTTTGCGTGCCCTTTCATGGACACCCTATCCTTCAACCTGAATGATTCCAACTACAATCACCCACCCTCACCTGCACATACACGTTGCGTTCGGGGTCTCCAACTTCCAAGTGACACTGTTCCCGTGAGCTTTGGGAATGCATTTTCAGTGCTTGTGGCAGATGGAGCTTCTCCGCTTCCACAAGCTCCGCCACACACCAAATCCTTGAACACAGCTCATGTCATGTTGAAACTGAAGCTGCGCGATACGAACCCATGCTGAAAGTAGATACATCTAACACTAAATGTGCACATCACTGGGATTAAAGAGCGAAATAGGCGCCCGCCTCGAAAACAGCTCGAACCCCATATCAATGGCCACCACCTGGCCGAAGCGTTCTGTCTCATCGCCTCTCTTTCGAGCTGCGGCATTGCTGCGCCGCAGGTAGTTGATCATGTCATCGAACCTGTGACCGAGCTACGATCATTTTTAAGCGATGCACTCGTCACTTTGATGCGACATAAACACAGACATCTCAGTGCTAAGAGGGTTCTGGATGGTTCTGGACAGCGAAACTTCAATACACACTCTTCCCAAGTAGACACTCGACCTGCCAGTGCTCTTGGACTGTGTGTATATCACGAGAGCGGCTAGATGCGGTTAGCAAACACTTGTCGCTAAGGATGCTGGCTTAAAGCTTGGGCATGCGCATGTCTGTTCTACAGAGGTAATGCATGTTTAAATCCAGTTTGGGTTGATGGGTTTCATCCACTAATGAAGGCACGTGTGCGCTTGTGTCCCTGTGCCTGCCCAGCTCTAGGCAGTAACTGTTAAACCGTGACCAGAAGCCCAAGAGGGGCGTGAGCCGAACCCCCAAAACCTAAGTGAATGAACCACGAGCATGGATCCCCAGTTCACCTGGCCAGAGAACACTAAACCGAGGAGCACCACTCAAGACTCTCCCTACAAATGCCTCTTTCATTTTCAACGACAAGACAGCGCCGCATTTGAATGACTAATTCTGCGACCCTGCTGTAGACGGCATACGCCACGCCGCAGGAACCCCGTGCAAAGCTAGCTGATGCGACCCTTCCAGCAACCACTGCCTCGCGACATCCCATCCCGGCACCGTAGGGGAACAATGCAGAATATATAGCTAGTAAAAAGCTTTGGGGAGATTCAGAACCACCACGTCAAGGGAGGCCACAGGTATCATATGACCAAACTGCGATGTTCGAACGTATGGCTTTTGTCTAGGCCTGCCATACCCATACCACGCTCTGTCTTGGAGCCGGGTATCTGCTGAATCGGTTATCTGCTTCGCGTTATAGAAGCTGCAGACCGCAGACCGAATGATAAAAACGAGCCCCTCGGATCACCCTTCCTGGCTTCCTTCTGCGGAAAAGCAAAAATCTGAAGCAGGTCAAGGAACTTATTCATCTCGCAGTGCTCGCCCGTAAGAAACTTTGGTGTCATGCAGGAGCATGCCGTGATCTCGCGGCCCAAGGAGTCATGGGACGGCGCTCTGTCACAGATGCCCGCATGTTGGTTTACCGAAAATGCCTCAGCTGTGGGATATTCACAGCTGCAGACAGGAAGTACAATACGATTCTCTGAATTCGGGGCCTCCACTACAAGAACAGAAGCTCAAGAACAGAGTGCTCTTTCGGGTAATCTGGCGGTAGATGATGTACAATAGACATATACAAATGACAACATGTTTGCAAATGCAGGTGCGGCCATGTCTACATGCATGCATGTACGAATATATATATATATATATATATATATATCTGTGTGTGTATGGCATAGCAAAGCACAATATAGTAAAGTAAGTTCAACTAAAAGCATAGCAAGGTATAATATAGTATAGCACCGCTTAGTGTAGGTTGGTATAGAACGGTCTGCAGAGTCGGCAGAGTATTGTAACGAGAGCAGTAACTAGCAAAGAAAGTATAGTATAGTATATCGTATAGTACAGTAAACAGTATAGGATAGCAAAGTCTAGTAAAGTTTATAGTACGCAGTAAGGTAACTAGCATAGTATGTAGTAATGTAGATAGCAATATGCCAGTAGTGAGTAGGATAGTAAAAAGCATGGTGAACAGTATGACAAATAAGTAGTGCAGTAAATGGCTTTGCAAAAGGTATAGCAACTTTGTTAGTAAATAGCACAATCAGAAGTATGGTCAAAAGTCTGGTCAATAGCATCATTCAAATATAGCAAGTAGTCTAGCTGTAAGTTTCGTATACAGTATAGTATATGAATATATAGTAGAGTATATAGTCTAGCATACTGTCTAGTAGTTGTCTTTATGAAACTACTCGCGGGACAGTGGTTGGCGGGGTGGGCTCTGTCGGCTTTACTTTTTATTCAGCCAAGCTGCACAGATCCAATACGGGTAGTCCAACTGATGCAAAGCCGCCAGCTGGAAGCGGATGGTCCTCAAACCTGGCTCCTCGAGCAAATGTAGCACCCTGTCATAGGTCTCCTGCCCCAAAGCATCTGCGAACACGGCAGCCAGTAAGTTGCCTGAGATCAAAGATCTGATGTTCGGTCGTCTGGCTTCATGCAACCACGAATCAAGCCACCGCAATCACACCTTACTTCGGATGCCCTGTGTCCAAGTTGCGAAATACGTTGCCCCAAGCATGGGTCACCATTTTCAAGGCGAAGACAGGCTTCAGCTCGTTCACCATGCTTGCGTAGGCGATTCCACGAAACCCAGGCTGCTCTGACCTGGGACGGCACAGAAGGTTTAAGGAAGTGTGAAGCCTCATGCTTCCTCGATACGGTCTGCGATACCCTCTGGTGCCTCGCTGCTAAGCATCACACAGTCGGCTTGATGCAGCTGCGCCGCTCAAACTTCGTCACGCCAGCGTCTTCGGTCCATTGCAGGATTTCGTCACCTTCCTCCGCGGTCAACACACTCTGAAGGGTCATGGGGATGATGGCGTGGCGGACGACATCATGCGTGGTAGATCGCTCCGGATCAAAAAACTCTCGCCCCAGAATCTCCTCATTTCACCGGACCCACGGACAACAGTTTAAGTAAGTTTACGCCTTCAGACGAATATGCACTTCAGAACCCAGAACAGTTTGGAACTGCACAACGAAGATTAACAACAAAAGCACCTTTGAAATTACATCTCTACCAAAACAGCAAGAACGCTTCATGCCACTAGTACAAGTCACTTCGTAGAAATCCAAGAGATGCCGTACGCGGATGCCGCGACTTGCCAGCTCGATCACCTTCTATTATAGTATGTCATAGTATATGCGTAGTACATGTATAGTATAAAAAACGAGTACTACTATGTTATATTCTGCAATGGCGGTTTCGATGACCTTCTGCTGCGCAACGTCTCCATCGCCTGCAGAGAGGACCTCCTTGGTCCCCAAATTTGGGGCGAAGAATTTAGCATTCTGGCTTTTGGGGCTTAAGGGGCTTAAGTTCCTCAGAGTTTACGATTTTGTGGAGTTGTCCGGGGTCTTTTATGCGGTTTTCGACGGGTTTTATAGGGCTCCCTAAACCAGGATTTATGGGATTTGGGTGCGCTGTTGTTGGATCCCTTGTAACTAGAACAAGGTTTGGGGGCGGGTGCCTTATAGTATAAAGTTATGAAAACGAGCTCTAAGGAAGCATATTAATGAGTACCCCTGCCTCTACATTATCGGTAGTTGTTTACATACAGTTTGCTTTTCAGATTCCCCAAAATTAAGGCGTCACTCTTTGATAAGTAACCCTACGAGGGACCCTACTCTGGAGAAGCGCCCAACAAAATCAAAAAAGGCTGCTTCGGGACAGGGCGTCGTCACTCAGTGATGGAGCCATGAGGTCTAATCCAAGCTCCGGTGGAGGCACCCGCAAGAGATCCTGAGTCAGATTGGGGACGTCACGGGAAGCTTGGGATTTCGGGTTTAGGGCTTCAGGGTCATAGGATTCATGAAACCTGACTGAAGGGAACACCTGCGATCAGTAACGGCTTTGGCTATTCGACCGGGGCTCAGGGAATGACCAAAGAGCGATCTCCGTGAAGACAAAATGAAGGCACATCCTCAGCAGTTCGGAGCGATGAGGGGCCCTTGCTCTTCGTTGCAACTGTTACTGCAGGGAGTGTGCACCGAACTAGGATTCCTTTGAAGGTATCTATCTGAGCATTCTTATCATTACTATATGTTTATTACTGTCCTTAGTTGTTAGTACTTTAAACTGCTACTGATATTTTATTGCTAAAGTTCATATTGATAATAACCCAGATCCCAAGATTTGATGTTGGAACCGGAGGGAGGCAGAGCGTAATGCCCGAGTTTTTTCGCAGGATCCATACAGCAGGGCGGGCATTCTTAATAAAGCTCCCGCCGTGTGCCCTATACCCGAATACTAAAGCCCCACCTATAAATGTATATATATATATATATATGTGTGTGTGTGTATGTATGCTTATGTACATATATATATATATATATATGTATGTGTGTGAAATATGTATGTATATATATATATATATAACTTATGTATGTATGTATGTATGACGAACTTGTTGATTAGTTTATGTAGAGGGAGGGAGAGAGAGAGAGAGAGAGAGAGAGAGACAGACAGAGATAATGAGAGAAGCCTTGTAGAGAACGAAACCTTTAAATACAACACCAAGCCGTAAATAAAATGTAGGACAAGACGCAGACCTGGGGCTTAGGTTTTCTTTCGCACGGAATGTGGGGTAACGCCATGAGGTTTTGCTTTAGAAATAGAGGGGGCTTTTGGCTCGGTTCGCGCTTCCGAGAAAACGCATTGTTTCCAAAGTCCCTCCGTTGGCGAAACCCGAATAAATTAGATGTTGGCACTCGCCCGGACTTCATGAATCGCCCCCCCCCCCCCNTGCCCTGTTCGCGCCTCCGCGCACACCCTGTGTTTCCAAAACCCCCCCCGTGGCCAACCCCCAAAAAATTAGGTGGTGGCCCCCGCCCCGACCTCATTAATCCCCCCCCCCCCCCCCGCTTCCGGCACCGTACGTAATCTTGGCGTGATTCCTCGGCGAGGTCTCTAAATCCTTGGGGTTAAGGGCTGCCGCAGTCCGTGCAGATTTGGGTGCGACTCATGCTGCCACCTCCGAAAATCGCTCTCTTCGCCGCAGTCCTATACGTTTCATCCTCCAGCCGGAAGTCTCTCGCTAACACAGTGGGATTTTTTTTGGGGGGGCGGGCAACTGCATTTACAGTAAACCGCAGCAAGGGCTTAGAGTTTAGGGAGGGCTTTAAGTTGCGAGGATTCGGATACTTTATGACTTACGGTTCAGACAAGCTGAAGGTTTACAGAGTTACAGGTTTAGGACTTATTAGGGTGCAACATAATTGCCTTCATAGTTGGAATGGGGTTCAGTTGTAGTGTAAACATATCGAGGAGATGAAGGAAGAGTAAAAAGAACACCTAGGGTTTACTATAGGGTTACGCCCCGAGGGTGATGTTGGATGCCCTTCCAAGCGCGACCCAGCATCCTGGAAAATGGAGATGCTATGAACTTCGCAACCAGAATGGCGCCGAAACAAAGGAGACATTTCGACTCATCTGCTGGCGCCAGACTCGCCAAGAAGGCACAAAGGAAAAGGATGTAGCCAGCTTG
The DNA here is from genome assembly GCA_003297005.1 of Symbiodinium sp. clade A Y106. NCBI lineage: Eukaryota > Dinophyceae > Suessiales > Symbiodiniaceae > Symbiodinium > Symbiodinium sp. clade A. The sequence continues at coordinate 47,610 of BGNK01000059.1, forward strand.
CCAGAGAAAGGAAAGCAGCCAAAAGAGAGCGTCCGTAACCAGCCACTCTCTCAACTTCTTGCTGACCTTGAGTTCGTCACCAGCGCCCTCAGCAAAATACCGGAACCCGAGCTGTCGGAAGAAAAGCCGAGGAAGTGAGTTCAGAGCCATGGACACAGCTGCAATGAGTAAGAGCCGAAGCGTGTCATCCTCGACGGGGCAGTCGAAGTCGCTGTTGACATCCAGGACCCCTGTGACGGAGATAAACAGTGAAGACCTGAAAGGCAGCGCTAATGTAGGAACCTGATTAAGAAACCTTGGGCATTTAATAGGCTCCCTTATATGAATCCTAGTAGTTTTGGGGTTATGATAGGCCCAGGGTTTCTTAATCCTTATATGAATCCTAGTATTTTGGGGTTATAGGCCCAGGGTGTCTTAATCCTTATATGAATCCGTATCCTCATATGAATCCTAGTATTTTGGGGATATAGGCCCAGGGCTTCTTAATCCTTATATGAATCCTAGTATTTTGGTGTTATAGGCCCAGGGTTTCTTAATCAGGTTCCTAAAGTACCTTGGGAATCCTTAGCTCTCCTTTTCAGGGTTCTGTATAGGGGGTCTATCGAGGGTAACCAGAGTGCAAGCCTGATACCGAAGGGGTATGGCTTAGGGTTTAGAGTTTTTTTTGTTTTCTTTTGAACCCTCTTTTCTCCCCGCCCAGGGTTTTGAGTTTAGGGTTTAGGGTTATCATCCTGGCTGTTCTCACTTCTATTCACACTGGTACTAGCTGATTGCTTTGCGACACCTTGAAACATGCACTGCCAAGCTGAAGCTGCTATTACGAAAAGGTTCGGTGCTGTCAGCGCACAACGAACTTTTTCAACTCTGAGACTTTACATTGGCCAGTATGGACAAAATTCGCATGACGAACCATCCTGGAAGAGTCCTTGCTGGAAAGCTCCAAGTGACATCGCCAGCGAACCCAGAAGAAAGTGTGAGAAGATCGTCGCACGCTTCGCCGAAGTCAGGTGCACCGACACCTCCGATTTGGGGAGTCAGGGGGTCCAGGGCTCATGGAGGAGGGATCGCAGGGCTGCAGTCATGACGTTGAAGATTTCAAGAACCTGGGCTTCCTAACTTCTCATGAACCCCTTCCCGGAGTTTGGCTGTAATGCTTGAATTTCCCACTCAAGACCTGGATCATGTCCTCAGTCGCAGCATCGAAGGCCCCTATACAAAGAGATAAATCCCATGTCTGGCCTGGAAAACCTCCCACATGCACTTTCTAACTCTCATTCTTGCTTTCACCGGAGCCTATACCTTGGGAGCCGAGTGAAGTGGTGAGGTGCAATTGTTGTCTCAATTGTGTGACTTTCCCTGCTTCCATCTGCCTGATAATGTCTGCATACGAAACACACAAGCCCCCAAACCCTCGCCCTAAACCCTAAACCCTAAACCCTCCACAGCACACCCCAGACTCCCCAAACCCTCGCACCGGGAAGATGCCCAGAAAAGGATGACAGGCAGAGAAGGAGACGAGGGCCCGTCGCCAGCGCCGGCGGCCCCAGGCAGCATAAAGCCTTGGAAGCTCCTGTCTGAAACACTCAGTCTTGGGCTCTTGGGTGTAGTTTTTTTTTTGAACGCCTTTTTCCTCCGACCTTGATTGGGTGTAGGGTTCTTGGGTATAGGGTTTAGGGGCTGGAAAACCAACTCAGAGCGCTGGAAAACTAGCGCACCAGAGGGGCCTGAAGAATTAGAATCAGGTTTTGCGCTAATTATATTATATTATAATTATAATAAAGCACTCCCCAAAATAGTATAGGTAATTATTAAGGCCCATATCGTACCACTTCTAGCTTTCGCTGGTCATTTTAGTCGTCACCGCCGCCTGTGTCATGCGCTGCGTCCATAATCTCTCACTACGAACATATTCGAAGCACCGGAGACACCTTGTGATCACCAAGAAACTTAACCGTGACTGGAGCAGCCAAAAGCACGCTTATAAATCCGAAGCTGCCATTAAATCCCTATAAGCCCCTCCTTATGAACCCTAAACCCTCCTCGTCGAGATTCGCAGTCCATTTCGCAAGCAGCTTTGACTTTGCCAAGACTAAGCCTCGGTACTGGGACCCGACTTTCAATGATAGGGTTTGAGCTACTGTAGGAACCTGATCAAGAAACCCTGGGTCTTTATTAGGGTTCCTTATATGCATCCTAGTCGTTTGGGGTTATAGGCCCAGGGTTTCTTGATCAGGTTCCTACATTACCATAATATACAATGATATACTGCACTATCCAGGGTTACCGGACCAGGAACCCTTTAATGAAGCCCTTCAGGTTCTAAATAGAAGGTGTTTGGTGCATAGTTTAAACAGGCCGGCGGTCTCTTTATCTGTTCCTAAAACTGGCGAATATAGCCCTCATAAGGATCCCTATATACAGCCCGATACAGCCCCTTAAAACAGAAACCCCACGTAAAGAGACCACCGACCTACCCCTATAGTAACGCTTGATTAAAGGAACCCTTAGGTACCCCTAATTTTCGGAAACTCCCTAAACCCTAAACCCTAAAATCAAGGGTAGTTGGTGGCCCGCCTCTTGGCTCAAAGCCTTGGTTGTGTACTTGTGAAGTCACAAGAAGACCCTGCAGCTAGTAATATAGGGGCCTTTATAATGAGAATAGGGCTTTGGGGTATACTATACCATAGTTACAATATGCAAATCTCAGATACTAAGACCCTGATACAAGGCCTTAATAATTAGAACGGGGCTTTGGGGTTTGGGGGTATCTCATAATCTACGTACATCCCGGAGGGTCTACGGAATACTATAGGCAATAACATCCAAAACATCTAAACCCCCTGAACCCTAAACCCCTAATCCCTAAACCCCTGAACCCTAAACCCCTGAACCCTAAAGCCCTAAACCCTAAAGCCCAGTAAGCTCCTATGGCCAATAAGCCGAGAGGCTTCCCTGTACCCATCCCTGTCCATTCCACACATGGGTCTGCAAGGATTGCCTCACGCAGGGAAGCGAAAAGAAGTGCCCTCTGTGGTCGATTCCTGCCCTCTAGGTCACTGTAGGAGGGACATTCCGAGCTTGGCTGTCAATGTCGGGGCCTTATTTGAATTTCCCAAACACACACCAGCCGAGATGCTCGTCCACCCAGAGCAGCAGAGCAAGCGACTGTAACGTTCCTCTTACCATGACCCGGATGCCCGTTCGCCGTGCCCAAGTCCGAGGCTGAAGAGAACCAAGCATTCTTCCGATCTGCTGCTGCAGTCCCGGCGAATCTGCGGCTTCTTTGGTCTCCGATTTCGGTGATGCTTTCCCAGCATGGCTTGACTTGGCCTGGCATCTGCAGAAGCTTGAGCAGCAGGACACCCGAGATGGTGGGATAGCTGTAAGCAAATTCTGCTGGCGCCACACGTCCCGCAAACGCGCTCTCCTGTCGGCAAGATTTGCAGCCAGCAAGATCACCATGCAGCAGCCCAAAGTGAAAAAGATGAGCACAGCGGGCGCACGAGTGGGCCAACTGCTCTCCAGCAGTCTGGGCAGCAGCTGCGATGATAGCACCTCGATGTTCGTGCAAGCCACCGCAAGCTCAAGAATCGCTGCAAAGATGGTCAGGTGTGTCGTTGCACACCAGAATCCCGGCAGGTACTCGTCTCCCATTGCTGCAGCAAGTTCTTCTGGAAGTGCCGGCCTTACTCCTTCCATGGACCAACCGGATTCCGTGAGGAACGCGCACCTGCTGTTGTTCTCGTTCAAAGTTGGAGCCACGCGGATATAGATTGGCTGTTCCATGCTCACATTTATCGGCCAGTGCTGTCCCCCAGAGAAGACGACAGACACATCGACTGCATCGGCCAGCAAGAGTGCTCGCCTCCCGGACACGAGCCTGACAACTTGCCCTTCTTGCAGAACCTCAAGTCCATGATGCGCCGAGAAAGGAAACTATAACATGGTCACAGGCACCCACATTCATTTATGGACCTTGCAGCACCTGGTTTCCGAAGTGTCTACTACAACCCACCTTTAAGCACACCGATGTCAACTTACCACTTGAAGCAAAGTGACCTCCTCGAAATTGGAAAAAGTCAGGAACAGATCGTCTGCAGAATGGTTCACAAGCGGAAATGGGAAAGCTGCCAGCAAACTCTTATCGAGTTGTCCGACAACGTACCTTGGCGTAGCAGGCACCAAGTCCTCCACGCTGAAGGACGAGGCGCTGCTTCGGCCAAGACCTGGCACGGTGACCAGGGCTCCGATGTGCTGGAGGCTGGCATCTAGGAGGGCTTCTGCTGCATCTGCCAACGTCTGATCCTGCGTACTCTCCACGAAATATGTAACGTTCACCTGGCTACTTGTAGTCACGGTGCTGGAGGCTGTTATGCTGATGGAGGACGACGAACTTGTGAAAGACCTCGTCGAGGATGAGGTACCAGTGCTAGTCGTTAATGTACTAACTGTGGAAGAACTCGTCAATGATCTTGTCGACGACGATGTGCTAAGCGACGACGAACTTGTCAGTGACCTGGTGGTTGACGACGTGCTACTTGAGGCAGTCGAGGATGTACTCACCGTAAACGAACTCGTAGAAGATCTCGTCGCTGAGGACGAACTCGTGGACGATGTGCTCATCGTTGCCGACGTAGTTGAAGTCAGCGTATGTGTGCTAGAGGTACTGGATGTTATTGTCATCGACGGGTCCGCTGCACAGGCATCGAGGTCAGCTGCATCAATCGCTTCCGTAAATAAGACCACATTTAGTATCGCTCCCTTTCCGTCAAAGCTAGTTGGATTATTGTGCGCCCGTCCGATCTCCACATTGTGAGTCGATTGACCTTTGAAGTTTCCTGTGGTACCTCTGGTGCCCACCAATGCACCGTCAACATACAGACGCTGTGTTTGGCTGCTCGCGTCATAGACAGCAGAAACTCTCACCTCGGTCTCGGCTGGAAAAGCATAGTTGGCATCGAGATCGTTGGAGTAAAACCCGAGTTTCAATTGCGTGTCCGTCAAACACAAGTGCAAATGTCCGCTATTGACAATCGGCGACGTCATGCCGCTCCCGAGCCAACATGTCCAGCCGCTTGGGACAGGCTCAAAAACATACAAGCTTGCGATCATCGTAAAAGAAGTATCGGCAAAGTCTGTGCTTGGGACTTTGGTGTCGACTGGGAACCCCCCCGACAACGTGCCGTACTCAGAATACACCATGGACGCTGTATGTGGGCATTGCGACAACAGGCTGTCATCCCACCCTGGTGCTGGCCCCTTTGCAGTCGAACTTCGGAAGCAGGCAGCAGTGATCATCAAATACACCCAACGGCAAACCATCATGCCAAGGAAGATGTGGAAAACGCTTATAATGCCACCGTCTCTGTGAGAGCATTCACATTGACATAGCCTAGGGCCTTACTCATTAGAATAGGGTAATAAGGAACCCCCACAATAGTATTGGTAATTGTTGACCTATAGTACTTCTTCCCACTGGATTCTCGAAACTTGCCTCTACAGATCTCTACAGTAGAGATCCCCGTGCAGATATCAGACAGCATCCTCAAGTGCCTTAAGCAGAATTGGCAGCAAAAGACACAAAAACTGGCATCTTCGGCAGGGTAAGAGACAGGGGGACTACTTCGTGGAACCGAGTGCATCTTATAAAAAACGCCTGCGGAAACGCGCTTTTGACAGAAGGACCGACAAAGCATGTAGCTGCCGCTGCGGACTTCACGCTTGTCGAAAGCCTTTCCCCCAACAGCCACGAACAGCCTTGACTCCACAACCTGGTACTTCAGGAGCATGGGGGAATGGAAACAAAGGCCTTTTGTTGCTGCCCAAACAACTTTCTTTCTGCAAATCCCGTGGTGAGGATGAAACACACTGGGGGCTACCCTTCCTTGCATTTCAGTTGTTTGAGCCACAATCCAGGCCATCAATTTCCTCTGCGAGATGAGTAAGGAGCCCTACATACCGGACCCCAAATCAAAGAAATCCTGCACAACCACCTAGAATGGCCCTTAAATAGTCCTTAGACAACACATCCCTAACAATTCAACATGTTCCCGTCTAAAGCCTTATAATATCCTCATATAGAAACGTTGCAACACCTGTTGAACAAAACCCCCAGCCCTAGTACGCAGCCCTCCCCCCCACCCCTATATACTGTTGATGGACAAAATCCTGCATGACCCTAAGGACCCTAAACTATGGGAATTATGGTATATTCCTTATAATGGGTAATGCAGGATTTTGTCCATCAACAGTATCATCCTGAGCCCATTACCGTCTGGCAGCTCATCGGGCCCGTCCTTGATTTCGGAAGCGGCATGCGTAGAAAAAGCAAAGAGAGAGTGCCTTAGTAAGAAGAATCGGTACTGGAAGCCTTGATGATTCGAACACGAACAGGTACGATGAGGGGATAATACTCTCAGTTTTTACAAGATATTGCGGCCCCCTTATTACAGGTTGCTACCTTATCTCATCTCCTGGCACTATAACCGGGGGAAGGAGGTGCAACAAACACTCGACAAGTGGCTTTAATAGTATCAGGCGGGGCTTGTCTCTACCTAAAGCCCCAAAAGTACGTAGGTAAAATAATGGCCCAATGCCACTAAAAGGCTATTATTCTACATACTTTTGGGGCTTCAGGTACTATCACTTTTTTTGGTGTCTTCTTCTGCTGTTGCTCCTGCCTCGTGCCTTTACACTTGCTCCTGCCTCGGGCTCCTGCACTCCGCTAGTCCCAGAGACTCCAATATCCCTTAATTAAGAAAGATACCTGAAACCAAATTAGGGACCGTACTATAATTTAAAGGTATATTCCTTAAAAAAGGATATTGGAGTCTCTGGGAAGTCCTCGCTATACCCATAGGCTCCATAGTAATTCCTTTTTGGGATTAAATTACCTTGTAGAATCCGAAATATGAATCCTAAAAAGGAACTACTATGGAGACTATGGGTATAGTCCTTTGTGAATCCGAAATAGCAAAGAAAATGGCAGGGATGTGTTCTGGAGCATTTTTCCGGAAAGTGCTTTGATGTGCTTCGGTTCTTAGGGGGGTTTTGTAGCCCTCGTAGGTTCCCGAGTGAAGTCTCGAGGCGCGGGCACGGACATCGCGGCTGTGAATGCGGCTGTCGCCCTGATCGCGACAAAGAATGCTTGAGCGTCTGCGGGTTTCAAACAGGGCTTCCAGAACGGTGGCGATAAGGACTACTACAAGGGTCCAAACGTTTCGGATAAATTTCGTGTGAAGGATTTGAAACTTTACGGTTTCGGGTTTGGTATCTAGGCTTCGCGATTTTGGGAGCCTTCCTAGCTAGCCAAGTCGCACCGCAGGGACCAATGCAAGGTACAGCAATATACGAGCAATCCTGAGAAGCTCGACATGAGCCGAAGACATCAGAACATCCTCAACGATCAAACCAGAAAACAAACGCAGGCGACCGTGAAGCCTCGCAGGATCGCGGCGAAAATGAAAAAGCGGAACGAAGGGCTGCTTTACCAACGTCACTAGTCCCGGCACAACCCAACTCCGAACCCAGGGCCCTTCGGGGCCCACGTGTGACTGCAGGACGACATCAGGTTCGGGGTTCTGAGTCTAGGGTTTAGGGTTTAGGGTGACGCATGTTTGAAGCTATTCAAGCAGTTTACACACAGAGAGAGTAAGTGTGCTTCAACTGATACAAAGGCTTCTTTGTTCAGAAACGCTCATGGCGACCGCCGCAATCTGTTCTCGCACCAAGCAGCCCTTGAACAAATGCGGTCACCTACTGTTTCACTGAGCTCAAGACGAAACGAAGCTCCGATCAACAGGGTTTGCTCCCTACTTTCGCTGCCAGCATTCCTGACTTGAACCACGGGGCTGAAAACAGAAGCCTGGAAAGGGAAAATGTTTAGGGTTTACGCTCTCGCAAATGTTTAGGGTTTAGGGTTTAGGGATTACATTTTTGGACCCAGGCTCTGTAGTACTTTATCAAACCTTTGCCTTCGCTGATGCAAGCTTTGCCTTCTCTTGCTGGAGACTCGGCTGTAGTGGCCTGCGTTTCATGGAAGTATATTAACATAGTAACAACACCTGAGAAAGTAACAGTCCCTCAACTATACATGCCACACCGATTGTTCACATAGTTGGACAGTACGAGAATGAGCACACTAATCATCTCCATGGTCGTGTAAGGTTGGTTGGACTCCCGGGTTCGGATCTTCATATAGGCACAGGTTGTAGGGGCGCAGGTTCGCAGAGGTAACGCAGTTGAAGCCGCAAGTCTTCGCGCCAGTCACCTTCTAAGCCTGAATCGCACATCGAAACCCATTCAAGCAGCAATTGACACACCAGAGTCCAAAACCCGGCACTTAGGCAGCGTTCGAATCGAAGGGCAGCTGCGCGTTCGACCTTGTATTGCTCTCATGTGCCCGCCCCAAGCCCGTTCACTTTCAGACAAGCTTCAACCCTGGGCTCTCGGTCTCCGGTCCTGTCATACTGGCAGTTACTGGCAGACGACTTGCTTTAGTGGAGGTCCCAGGGAGTCAGTTGTATGCTTGCTTCGGGACCATCCAATATGCATTGAGTCATTGAGCCTCTGACACTCAACGCAAAGCCCCGATACCACAAAACCATGCAAGTTGATGCAATGTATTGGGTGCATCAAGTAATTATAAAGTTCCCTCCAGCCTGGATCGCACCGGGCCTCGCAGTACTCAGGAATCTATCACAGGTGCTGCTCTCAACCCGCTTCACAAACTACGCTCCAGTTCGCCAGGCTTTGCGACTACAAAGCATCTGTGGTCGTCGGGCTAGGTTCCCGCATTGCGAGATAGACTCCGCACTTGACGCGCTCAAAGAGTCCGAGCGTGCGCGCAACCACACGGTCGCACAAGTGTCGCACACAACATTGCACCAACACATCACGTGGTCCTCCCAAACTCGTAATACACGACAAGGAAGACCTACTAGAACAAGGAAACGGACCCCCTAAAATTGAACATGCGCCCATCTAAACCCCTCTAAGATCCTCATATATGATAAGCATTGCTAAATCTTGGTCGTAAAACCCCAAACCCCAAAATGCAGCCCCGCTGGACCCCTTGTGGAACCCAACCCTACTGATGCTGAAAGGGACCCCACAGAAGGAACCCTAAACCTGAGCCCAACACCCTCTGGCAGCTCGTCGGGCCCGTCCTTGATTTCCGAAAGGGCACACTCGAAGAACAAAAGAGAGGGTGCCCAAAACTCGGAATAGGGACCGACACTTGAAAAACGGCGCCTTGATGACGCGATAGTTATAGTTGCTGTCAAGCACTACGACCCCTTTATTGCAGGTTGCCACCTCACATCCTCCCAGTATTAAAGGGGGGAGCGGGGGCCGGCAGGGGGAAGGGGGCTTACAAACGGCAGCCCCCCAAGCCCTCAAGGTCAGAGATATGACTTATTCTCGGAAGACTTGACGACTTCTTCGGGCCCTCAGAAGCCGCGAACATCTGCATCGGGGGCCTGCATAGCTAGAGTCAGGATTTGGGGAAATCAATACTCGATATTCTGATCCCCATATGGCACCCCAGACTACAGACAGCGTTCCCAAACCCTACCTATAGTCTCCGTTGTCGTTCCTTGTTTGATAAGGTAACCCCAAAAAGGAACTCCAATGGAGACTATAGGTAAACCCGCGAATGGCAGGATGGGGCACCGGGCCGTATCCTCGGCCTCCATGCCCGTCTGCATTCCGATTTCTGGCGCCGCTGGCTCGGTTTAGGGTTTAAAGTTTAGGGAACCCTAAATCCTAAACCCTAAACCCTATTTAGGGTTTAGTTTAGTAGGGTGTAGGTGTAGCGTTTAGGGTTTAACGTTTAGGGTTCTGAGGTCGGAAACTGCAGTCTGACTAAAGATCAGCTTGCGTTCTTTGTTTCCGGTTCATTTCCGCCTTGCTACAGTTGGAGTACCACTATGGTTGGAGCTTCTGGGCTCGGTTTAGGGTTCAGTTTTTTTTTTGAACGCCTTTTTCCATCTGGGTTCAGGGTTTGGGGTTTAGGGTTTAGGGCTCAGGGTTCAGATGCATAGAATATCTGTGGGTTTATCGGAATTCCGGAGCCAGGACTTAGGCTACTGAGTTGAAGGCTTCACGGGTAGAGGTTGGCCGTGGTGTCTGTGTGGTGATCGGGGGGGGGGGTTGGACTTCGGACTTGGAGTTTAGGGTTTTGGGTTTAGGGGCTTAGGGTTAGGGTATGAACTCCTTGAGGGAGGGGGGAACTGACGGGGGTCTGAGGAGGGGGTATATAACCAACCCAGGAGTCCTAAATTCTTTCTAAGACTGTCTCCCCAAACCCTCCATGCTTGAACAACCCACCTTTCAGAATCCGACAAAGGAACGACATAGGCTAGGATTCTTCCTTCGGCGTCCCTTTGCAACTGCCTTTATGAAAGCCCTCGACAAGTAGGCCAGAATTATTCCTTCAGAACCCCTTCGCAGCTGCCTTCTGGGCCTGCATGGCATTACTTTGAAGACAGACAATCAGTGACAGCAACAAAGATCCATGCAGAACGATTCAGCTTTCCTGCTGGCTTTTAACCACATCGCCAGGAAGGCTTGTGTGTGGAGTTTTGGATGCCCTAGTTATTTGGGATTTGGGGCTCGTGGACGGGTTGTGCATCTCTCCGGTCAGCCCTATACCTCGAAAACCAAACAGACCCAAACCGACACCCGAACCCAAAAGCAGACAAACAAACAAACAAACCAAGTGATGCAGTTGTTCCTCTATGAGATCCTAAGCTGCCCTAACTGAACCCCCCTCAGCGTTTATGCGCGACCGAGGGGCTGGAAGAACAGCCTTTGCCTCTGTGTCCTGGCTCACATTCGAGATCCAGACCTTCTACAACGTGGCAATATGTGTAATAAGAAATATGCATATCATTATTATTGTTAGTGCTATTACTAATTACTACTATTAGTGTTTGAATTCAACGCAGAGGAAGCAGTGACATTGTGTCCTTGCTGGAAAGGAGACCAAGTGCGGTCAGCTCAACAGCGCGACTTGTATATAGGTCCAGGCGTCTTAGGTACCAGTAGGATAACAGCAGGAAGAGGTCTGGTAGACTCCTAAACTCCAGAGCTAGGGTTAGGGTTGCTCTAGTGGTCAAATCTTACGCAGCCCACCCGGCACGCCCCGGTTGAAGATGCTAAACCAAACATTTACTCTGCGCAACTCCTGGGAAACTCGAGCTGCGGTGTTCAATGAACACGAACCCCCCGAGTCCCACACTCATAGAAAAGGTTATATAAAGATCTAAACTTATACAACATATTAAAGTACAAAATATGATTATATAAAAATATAAAAATAGCCAACATATTACAGAACACTATGATAAATATATTCCACCCACCCAACCGGAATCCACCACCCAGGTCCCGGAAGTGCCTCGCGGTGGCCACCTGGGCGGACTTCGGCTGTTCAGGCGAGGCATGTGGAGTTTGTGTGCAAGGCGCCACTCGGGTTCAGGGTTCCATTAAAGGGGATCCGCTGAGGCTTCCTGTAATAACGGATCTATAGGGTTTAGGGGTTGAGGGTTTAGGTGTTTAAGGGCTTAGGGGTTTAGGGGGGTTGTTCCCCAGGGTGCGTACGGCACCAAAAGCTTCCGAGATGTCAGGAACCTTAGAAGGGACGCTATTGAGAATGAGGATATGAACTTCATCGACAACCAGTGGGGGCTCGATGAATCTTAAACCCTTTTTGCTAAACCCCAAACTCCCAAAAACCCCTAAACACTGAAAGTCGCCCCATGGGACGTTCGCAGTAAAAGCCCGTGGCGCCCAGCCGTCGGAGCGTGGCGTCGGTAAAGCTCCAGAGTCTCGCCTCGCAACTTTAGGGTTTAGGGTTTCGGCGCTTGGGGTTGAGGGTTTAGGGTTCGTTCAACACATGCAATGCAGACCAGGTTCTCTAAAAGGGCTTGACATCAAGATCCCGCGGATCTGTATTCAAACTAGCGCTACTAGTGGAGAAGTGGCGACACAAAGACTGAGCTGAGGGTGTCTTTGCTTCAGCTCTGTTCCGGCTCTAAGCCCAGCTCTCTGTGGATGTTCCCGAGACCCGAGGCCGTAAATGCCATGCAAGCTTCTAGATTTTTACCTCGCAAAACTGCCAGCTTTGAACCCTCAGCTTGCCAGCAGTCTTGATACCTGATCAGCCTTGACGCCCTGATCACCTGGCATCCGAATGGCCCTGGCATTCTGAGATGAGACGCTTCTTCCTTCTTTGAATGCCTTGTCCAGTATGGCTGGTCTGACTGATAGGCTTGAGAATGTGGCTCCCTAGAACGTTACCATCAGCTCTTTCCCCATCCTAAACCCGTTAAAAGAGCTGGGCGCCAAGTAAAGGATAAACGCAAATCTGTGGCATCCCCGGTCCAGCCTGCGAGAAGGCAAGGGGGGCCTGGGACTCGGAATGATTTCGATATCCAACTTTGAGGAGGGCGGACTCGGAATTATTTTTTTATATATAAATCAGGCCCCCCACCCCACAGGGGGGGAGGGGGACAAGGCATGTAACGATGACATTACCACTAACAAGCGGCAGCAACCATACCACACCTCTGTAGAACACACTGCCCGGGGCGGGGCCAACCAAAAAGACCAGAGGCCCCACTCCACAGGGGGGGAGGGGACGAGGCCAAACAAGACCAGACGGGGAAAGCAAAAGGCCAGGGGGGGTGTGGCAGCCCTGCATCATATATACACATATTGGTTTCGATATCCAACTTTGAGCTCTCACCTTCGAACTGGCCTGATGTTCTTGGTTTCGCAGCCGGCTGAAGGAAGCACTCGAATTGGCAGATGGGTCTGTTGGAGCACGAAATCCTCACAACCTCAGTGTAAGCCTAAACCCTAACCCGCCAAGACAATAAGCCAGTAAGGCTTAATCGAAGAACCATCCCCTTTACCTCTCAGGTCCCTCTAGCGTCAGTAAACTGCCCAAGTTAAGGACCAGCTCGCTCAAAATACATCGCCACTGCAAGTACTCGGTTGTCGATTCTTTGGACAAGCTTCTTGTTTGCCATAGTCAGTTGCTTGTCTTGGTATGATGCTGAGACAGTAGCGCTTGTGGGGCTTAACAAGCGGTTGTCTGTGCATGCTATAACATGGTTCTAACATGCATTGCCTTTGCCTGTATGAGTTGGCATCAGGAGTGAAAGGACAGGACATGTACGATTGCCCAATGAACGTCGAGGTGTGAAACGTCCAGTTTTGCCTCTGGATCCCCGTACTCTCATTCTGCCAAAACGGAAAGTCTCCGCGGAAACTGGCTGGGAGCTCACTTGACACAATGGGTCTCGCTTTGAAGTATGCAGTCACTTCTTATTGAGTGCATCTTCCTATATAACTCAGCATAAGCTTCCTCAACCTATACTACGGCATTCACAGAAGAACGTCCCTCTCGGTTGAACATCTATAGCGCACACAGACACGTAAGAACTGCCATGTAAGCTGCCCAAACTCAGCAGGTCTACTTCTCGATTGTCACCGGCTTGGCACACTTGCTCGGTACGCCTTCTCGCCGAAACGGGCTTCACCTCCTGCGGAAAATCCGGCCTGGCAGCCAGCGAACAACGGCCAAGACTCTTCAACTTCCCACTGCCACGCCCATGGCATTAGCCCAAAGGCTCCCAAGAAGAATCAACACGCCAACGACCAAGCTCAACAGCGAAAAAAAGAGGTTCGCCAGGCCCGTTCCACCGCTGATTGTTGGACGAAGCCGTAAGTCGACGATCGCCGGCCTGGGCTCTTAAGGTTTTTTTTTAAGCTACCATAGTAGGGGTCTATGGTACATAATATGGCTTCCTTATCATGGTAACTTAAATTAAATCCCTTAACAAGAACCCAGCGGCAAGATGTAGATGATCATGCTCGCACATATTCCGGACACAATGCCTAGAACTGTGGCCAGGGAAATATCTGGCAGCGCTGCGGCGGTGGCCCCGAAGACCAAGACCAATGCCAGACTTGAGTTGGAGCCTGCAAGAGATTGGCGTGCATCTTGAATGGTCTTCCGAGCCACGAAAAATCGAAGGGGCAGCGCCAGGGTGAGCTGTAGACACAAAGCAACCTTGGCGCCGCGAACCATCCATGAGTCAGCGTACCCCTGGCCCAAGGGGTTCATAAGGGTTTAGGTTTAGGGTTTAGGGTTTTGTTTTAAAGTTGAGTTTAGGGTTTAGGGTTTAGGGTTCAGATGGGTTTAGGGTGTCTACAGTGGTGGTCCTGGCCCAAGGAGTCCATAATATTCGGCTCGACATCCTTGCCGAACCTGCAATAGCCACTGGCTGCCAGCGTCATATAGTTCAAGAGGATCAGGAGGTTACTCCAGATGATGAGGCTAGTTGTGCGGCTTTTGTCTGACAATGTGCACAACACGGGGATGTAGGCCCAACTTGAATTCAGCGAGAACGAGATAAGTGGAAGTGCCGCCGCTACATCAAGAAGACTGGGCTCATGAGATGAGCTGCAAAGCTGAAAGCCCTGCTCCGTCAAGTCAGGTGGAGACACGAAGACCGTGACGATCGTGATCAGGACGGCAACCACACATCCAAGCCAGGAGAACTTCTTCAGAAAAGTTAGATCTTCGCAGGAACTCAAGCGCCACAGAAAGCAGGCGATGCCGCAGAGAACTGCTCTTCCATAGGAAGGAGCAAAGGCGACGAACTCTGCCTTCAAGATCACCAAGAAGGCCACCGCGCCACCCCAGGCATAGAAGACAAGCAGAAACTGACAAAGAAGCGAACCGGAGCCGCCCAAGACCCGGATCACGAGTTGAGAGTAGGACTCAAGGCAGCCCTGGGGAGTGAAGTGCAGCTCGTAGAAGGAGAGCGTTTTCAAGGAGTGCCTGGTTCATGGTTGGGATAGTATTAAAAGCCATTTTATTTGTTCCTTATTGGGGTTAAGTGCCCATAAACATGTCAAATGTTATCCAACTATGACAATGGTGCATTGAGAGCAAGGTGAACAAGACCAAGGAGATAGCGCCTTGCCAAAGACCACCCAACTTGTGCATAGCATAGGGCAGTGTCAGGTGCCCTGCACCCAGAACTGCGAGCAAGACATTGAGAATGCATCTTGACACGTCGGTGCTCCCCACGTGTGCATCTCCATAACGTCCGATCTGCCCCGCGTTCAGACAATCCTCACACTACTCTGGCTGTGCTTGCGAGCGACACTGGCAGGTGTCAGCAAAGCGGCGGAGTCCACCGTCATGGTGCGATTGGGACAGGCAAGGATGGGACTGTACCTGTCTGCTAGTCCCTTGATCGGTTGGGAGGAAACACATCCACGGCGCTGGTGGGTTTACAAGTTCAGGTAAGTGGGTCATAAGGCTTTGGGTCAAGGGTGTAGGGCGAGAGCCCCTTGAACCTACAACTTCGCAGATGGCGAAGAGGTGTATGATGCGTCTTTGCGTCGTAGTGTACCAGGGAAAAGCCGGACCTCGGCAACTTGAAGCTGCCTGAACCCATCTCGCTCCAAGCTTTGGGTCACCGAGTGTCCTGGGATTTAGGGTTAAATCTGGGACGTCGGGTTTGACAGAAGCAGTACCAAAGGGAAAGATATGGAAGGAAGTAGTAGACATAGCAAGCAGCAACCGAAGAACCAGGCCAAAACAAGGTACGTCAATCTTTTCGAGGTAACCCATCGTGATGTCGCTGGCGATAGTGTCATAGCGCCAGCAACAGCAGCCGGTTCAGCAAGCGAAGCAACAACGCTAAACCACGGATTAACGCACCAGAAATACTCAAGCTCAACCCCTATTCAGCGAGAGCTGAGGTCGTGCGGTGAGATGCTTGAAGCAGAACTTAAAAAGTAGATTGCAGTCGATTATAATAAGTGTATTATAGTATGCGATATAACTATAGTCATAGTCTGATATAGTACCACCCTGAAACTTAGCCTTCGGCAGGGAGCGGGGCGAGTTGCTCCGATGAGCCTTAGACACGAAACCGAAGGTGGGGGCTCAGCACTGTTTGACACTTTCAGCGCACATCTGGAATCTGGATTCTATGAGCAGGGAATCTAGGGTGAAGGAGAAGCGAGCTAAGAGCGTCGGCGCATTGCTTAAGAGCAGGGCACTGTGATCTGTGGCACTTTCCTTCTGGAGTCTGCTGCCTACTCAGGGGTTCGGGTTTTTGCGTGATTCAACTTCAAACCAACATGCTTCGACGCAATAAGCTCCTAGGGTTTGAGGGTTTCCGGTGTTTAGGTCTAGGGGTTTGGGGAAACCCATCAGATCAGGAGTGAGAGAAGTAACCTGTTTGCCGCAAGCAGTTGGTGAGGAATGTACATAGCCCTGTAGAAGCCAGCACCTCCAACCTGTTCACCTTGCACTTGCAGTGCCACCCGCATGCCAAAACCCTGAACGGTCTTGGGGTGGCAGGTTGGTGATCCTAGGAACATCCTTAGGACTTAGGATCTTCCAAAACATCATCACTATTCAAGGGATATACACTTTAACAGTTAGGCTCTGTCAGCAACCAAAGGGTTATATACTTTAACAAATAGGCTCTATCAATACCAAGATTGTAAGAGGAGTGGAAGGAGGAATCCACGTCTCTTTTGAAGGTCGTTTGGCAGATCTTCGCTCGGCCCCTGGCGCGTGCCAGACGGGCGTGGCGCCGGCTCTGCTCGTAACTGCTTTTTTGGTCACGCCGGGAGTAGGTCGACCTCAGGGAGATTTTGTGGCTTTTTTACAAAGTTCTATACAGGTTGGAGTTCTAATGGTGTTCGGGCTGTAGGGGTTCAACCTTTTTTCGGGATTTAGGAGACTGGAGAAGCTTTCAAGGCACTTGAGGGCTCTTATTATGGTGACTACTGAAACCGAGACCGTAAAGTTCCGTAAAGTTGCTCACAAAGCGTTCGCCAACGACAATGCCTCTTGTAGAACCCTGGAACAATCGCCTACGGAACTCTGTTGAAACCCTCATTATCCTCTCTTCAAACCACCTACAAACCACCCCCGGGCAGCTGGCTTCTGGCTCTCCAGACGCTTCAAGAGGCGCTGGTTCTCCAGATCTATCCGCTGCAGCCTCGCAGGCTTTAGGATGCAAAAGGGCTTAGGAATCAGGGTTTTGGGTTTAGGATTGAGGGGTTCAGGGTCCAAGGCTAAAACGGAGTTATAAGTTATAACGTGTAAGTTTTAGGGGTCTAGCAAGAGGTTTTAGGCTTACTGAGGGTTTCGGTTTAAGTCTTAGGGTCTAGGGCAAACAAGTTAAACTATAGGCTTCAGGTGTTGGGGTTTCACCAAGGTTTAATTTCTGAGGATAAGTTTAATTTTGAGGATAAGTTTAGATTCTGCTGGTTTGTACAAGGTTGAAAGGTTGCCATTTAGGCTCCAGGCTAAGAGACACAAGAGTGTAGGGCGTGCTTCCTTCACGTAGCATGCGCATGTACTCAAATACGTTGTGAAATGAGTGCAGAGATTGACTATATATCACTACACACGTAAGCATGTTCACTTCTACACGTTCCCGAGACCCCCACCCACCCACACACACACACATACATATACTATACACAAAAACACTCAGACTCACACACTGACGAATGAAAGCAAAGACAAGTGGCACATGCGCACGAAAACAGAGCCAGAAACGACCAACTTCCGAAGCCTTGTGGCAATTTTGAGCACACGGTGAACAGCACGTGCAGGTAAACAGGCGATGTGTCCCACTAGCTCCTGAACTCTACCTTAACCCGGAATAACCTGCCTTTTTGAAGACGTATAATGTAAAGAACTCATAATAAGGAACTTTTATAAAAAAGGAAGGTTCTTCAGACGTCAGGGTTAAGGTAAAGCTTCAATTCCATCAGGGGCCCCGACTCCTTTCGCCGCTGGTTTGTATTCAGGCCTAAGCAGTCCGGAGGCAAGGTTTGGGTAGTCTGCCAAATGGGGCTAAGAGATCGTGTCCAATGGCCCAATACCAGGAGAACTGCGCGGCAAGACGCTAAAAGAGACTATCTCACATGCACAATGAAACGAATGAACTGGGCTCGAATCGTGTTGTACACGTTATAAATGTAGCCACTTTTCAGAACAGTTCACGGTAAGGGAAAGAATAGTGGAAACCCTAAAGCTCTGAAGAATAGGGTCCTTGTGTACGCCTTGAAAAGGATCCTCATGCTGTTGTTGTAGCTGCTGCTGTTGTTGCAGCTGGTGCTGGTGCTGGTGTTGGTGCTGATGCTGTTGCTGTTGCCGATGCTTCTGCTGTGGCTGATGCTGGGCTGCTGTTGTTTGTTTTATTGAGTTGTGTTGTTCTTCGTGTTGTTCTTGTTGTTGCTCTCGGTCTCGGTCTCGGTCTCGGTCTTGGTCTTGGTCTTGTTCTTGCTATGCTATCGTTCTTGTTGCTGCTGCTGTTGCTGCTGCTGCTGCTGGTGTTGCTGCTGCTGTTGCTGGTGTTGCTGGTGCTGGTGTTGCTGCTGTTGCTGGTGCTGGTGTTGCTGCTGTTGCTTTTGTTGTTGCTGTTGTTGCTGCTGTTTCTCTGTTTCTGCTGTTGCTGTTGCTGTTGCTGTTGCTGGTGGTGGTGGTGGTGGTGGTGGTGGTGGTGGTGGTTGTGGTGGTGGTGGTAGTGGCGGTGGCTGTGGTTGCGGTGGTGGCGGTGGGGGTGGTGTGTTGCTGTTGCTGTTGCTGCTGTCGTCGGTTGTTGTGGTTGTGGTCGCTTCCTGTTGACAGTGTTCCAGCATTGGGGGGTGTGGGACGGGCAGGGGCTAGGCCGGGATCAACACAATCTTTCTGTGTCGCCATGTTTGTTCTTTCAAGTCAGACCTTCCGGACAAACAATGAGGTTAGCCAACTGGTGTTTGTTTTGGCAGGCATTGCATGTGTCCTTTCAAACCAGCCTTTCACGACAAACAAGGAGGTTAACTAATGTTTTTGGCTTTACATGCAATGCATGCTGGCTCTTTCAAGCCAGCTCTTTACGACAAACAATGTGGTTAACAACATTGTGTTTCTGTCTGGACAAGAAGCGTGGCATGATTGCTTATTCTTTCCAGCCCTTCACGACAAACAAAGACGCTAACAGCATAGTTCTACTTTTGGACAGGCGTTGAATGAGGGTTCCTTCAAGTCAGCCCGCGCGACGAACCCCATCTGGGGGTTTGTAAATGGGGATGTGTTTGACAGGCGTTGCATGTTTGTCCTTTCAAGTCAGCCCTTCACGACAAACAGCGGGATTTACGACAATGGGGCTGCCATGTTTGCTCAAGTCTCCCTTTCACATGATGGGTTAGCAACATCTTTTTTTGACATGCACCCCTAAACCCCTGCGCATCCACGCCTATTGCGACTGCCGGGTACCCCTGAAGACCCTAAACCCTTGAACCGCTTTTTTTGCAACGAGTGCCGCTAAACCCTAAACGGGGAGACCGGAGCCCTAGCTCTGCACGGCCCAGGACGGTGTTAAGCCTGCCAAGCCCTCACAAAACCCCAGTGCAAAACCCTCAATCAAACCTTACACCCGAGATTAAACCCGATTCAATCCAATCAAGCCTAAACCCTTATTTTAAGTTAGACCCTCATGACCCCCCCTAAACAGCCTAAACCCTAAACCCTTAAGTTAGACCCTATTAGACCCTCATGACCCCAGGAGAATCTTTTCGAGCAGGGAGAGGCAAAGTGGGAAGCCCAACTGAGGCCTCGAGTGAGACATTCCAGGACACAGAAGCACAGGTCAAGGTTTCCCATAAGTGTACTATAGGGTTCTATAGGGGGGTACCCTTTCAAGGGTACTATAGGGTTCTGTAAGAGGCTACTCTTGGTAGGGGGCCTTAAGTATGAGAATGGGGTCTTCTAGGGGTTTGATGATTTTTACCAGGGATTTATATTCGGGTGTTATTAATTAAATTAAGCTTAAACTCGCCCAGCAGGTCTTTAGAAGTGTGGATCCAGGGGATCTGTTTTCCGTGCTTCGGTCTCTTCCTACACCGGTGAAACTGGTATTGCTCATGCAAGGTTAGGGAAACGAAGCTGGAGAGCTCTGTCTGGCGCTAAAGAGTCTTTAGAACGAAAGCCCTGCACCCCAAAGCCTTCGAGCTCCGCACTTCCGAAGATTTCCCGCATCCGTCCACTCCATTAGTAAACAGCATAGGCATAGTCCTACTTCACGCATGTCGTGCACCTATTTCAATACCCTGCTGTTTGCTGTGTGTTGTCTATGTTTCGTCGTATACAGTTGCAGATATGTAGGTGTGTGAATGCATGTCAGCTTGTGTTATTTTATTTTCTGTACCAGTACAACATGTATATGCTCATGCACATACGTCGCGAATAAACGTGTATGCAATACTTCATCTTCGGCGAGCATTTGCGCCGGCTCATGTGAGATGGTCATCGAAGCAACAAACAAGCACCACCTCGGGCTTAGAGTTCGGGGAACAGTCCTCTGTGCTCTGGGTGTGGACTGCATCCACTACTTTAGGGGCCTTAATAATTACCTCTACTATTTTGGGGGTTCCTTGTTGTAATTATAGTAGAATATACCCCAAAACCCTATTCTAATTGTCAAGGCCCCTATATTCGAAGCTCTTTGGTGCTTTTGGTGCTCTGCCCAGAGCAGGATCATGCATTTCTTCGCGGCCCCTCAGCCGTGGACCGCATAGACCTCGTTACATTCCTACGATAATCAGGGGTACCCTATTGGGTTACTATAAGGGTACTGTAAGGGTTCCTTTCAAGGGCTCTAATAAGGGTCCAACAGCCTGCTACATTCCTTATACACCAACTAACAGCTTAAATTTAAGGACACCAGATGCTCCTACCATGGCCCATGACCACTACATCACTGCACTGTACTTGAGGGAAACAAAACCTGGGACTGCATCGGTGCAACAAGCTGAGGCACAGCATTAGGCAGCAATTTGGAGTAGATAGAAGGCACGAGATTCTCCACAGATTCTTGTCAGAACTGTTGTCGGAGCTTCCGGTGTCCAGCTACTCGTAGGGCCCGCGGTGGCATGTAGCCGTCAAGCGAACTCCAAAACGGCGTATCCGCACTGCTGCGACCAAAAACTCACAAAAACACGACTAAAGTCACCGACGGTCCAGACCCCGCGGCGATGCCCGCTTAAGCCGACACGGGCAGACCGAGCCTCACCCATGAAGGCCCTGAAGCGACTGCTATGCCGCTATGCTACAATCCTGCAACTGAAATAGGTCCTCGCCCCAAACCCTAAGACTGCAGAGAGTGCCGTGCCTGGGCGCCACTTCGCTGCGAAGGCACAGATCGCCTAGCAGGAGCTCTCTCCAACTACCCTCAACCCTCAACTCTACAAAACCGTGTTAGAAGTATAAGGTATCGGTTGGTAGGATTCACAACAATTCTTTAAAGCCGGCGCTGCATTCAGGGTTCACAGATTCTGTTCTGGTGTCTTCAGGAACAGAAGGTCCCGGAGGTAACCTCTCATACAGCTTCTTTCCGCGTGCCTGTGGTTTGAGTGTCGGGGGACGTAATGATCTGGTGGAAAATCAAAGGATCAGGGGTGGTGCAGTGGGCGGAATGAGCTGAAACTCGTGTTCCGGGCTATGGATGTGGAGATTCCGGGTTCGCGGAGTTCCCCTTCAGGTTGCCGACCGACCGCAGGAAGAGAGTCCAGTTTGAGGCTCAAGCTCGAAAACACTTGTAGTTTTTAAGAGAAGAGCCGTCTGCTGCACATATACCGGACATCCTTCCGAATGGGGGCCATGCATAAGGACCCCAACATCCCGTACTTCTGCAAGGAACCCTTCTTGAGGAATACTCGTACGTAAAATTGAAGGAAGGTTTCTTATATTTCAGCGATCTGACCCTGTTCATCACTCTGCGGGTTGACAGTCTCCGTTTTGTGTGGCGTGCTTTCTGTCTGCAGTTGCTCAGCAGTGCAGGTCTGAAAAGGAGTTTAACATAGAACCTGTCGGAATCGCGTGATCCCAACTCAATCTGCACATGCTGGGCTTGGTGCGAATTAAGCTGCAGGACCGGAAACACTGCGTGGACGAACTTGAAACGTCGCAACGAACAAGTACAAACCTGCAACCCGACAGCAACATGCACCACAGCCCCAGTACTTCTTGACCAAGCCCACTTTGCTCGAAGGTCCGAGAACAAACAAACAAACAGGGCCTCGAACTTGCCACGGATCGGGCATCGTCCTGTGCTTTGTGCGGAGCACGGGGTTCTCCGAACCACTGCGACGACGGCAGGGAACATGTCAAAGCAATGTGATGATTGTTTTGATGATCGTGACGATGTGAGTGGGTGGTGATTGAGAGTGTGAAGGGCCGTGGGGGCCATGACCATGGCAATGGTGGCGGTGATCCTGATGCGATGCTGCCGAAGGGGAAGATGACAAAGGTGTGTCGATGCACGCTGCTGCTAGTCTTCGAATCAAGCAGAATTGCTTCATCGTTGCCTTGTTGATTTCTACTATGAACTATGCTGCGTCATCTTCCTCTGCTTTGATTGCCATTTGTACTTTTTAACTCGTGGCAGAACAGCCTCAACATGCTTGGGTTTAGGGCTGAGGCTAGGGGCTTGAAGCCGTCGAAGGACTCGGATAAAGGTGCAACTGAGCCATCAAGATGGTAACGCATGGCAGCAGCGGGTAGCTATATGTTGTATGAGCATAGCAACAAAAGCAACAGCCATGAAAATTACAACCAGCAGTGCCAATCAAACTTTCGAGCAACGGAGGAAGGCGCCACAAGTTGACTTCCCCCTCAGTCCGAAGCGAGCAAACACCTAAAACACAGATGATTAATGCTAGAAGCCCGAAAGAAGGCCCTGAAACAAGTGGGGACCGCTCTGCATGAGGGTTCCTTTCCTCAGCCCCTCAAAAGCCTCAAAGCCACTCTTGGAAACCCTAAACAGACAAAAATGTCACACACCTTCCTTTTCCCCCCGAAAAAGAAACCCTAAGCCGCAACAATTGACTCGCTCGCCACCTCGAGATGCAGCGAGGGCATCGAAGCGGAGCCCAGAACGCCATGGGCAGCTGCCTATGGCGTTTGAAACTTTAAGGGCCTCTACCTGGGGCCTTGGGGCTTAGGGTCCAGGACCCTTCGCACACTTTTCGGCTCCTTTGCGGATAAACTTATAAGCTGCCTGGCGACTTCTTCGTGAGCCGGCGTTTCACCGGTGGCTCCTGCCACAAGGCGAGATCCCGTGAGGACCTACACAGCCTCGGAGTGATGTCGAAAAGCCTTCCTTCCTCGTCCATTCGCATCGCAGAGGGGAGGTCGTTGCAGCGGCACTCCTCCGTGAACGGACTGCGTCGCGTGGGTGGGAGCCTAAAGCCCAGCTCTTCCAGGTAGCTTCGTGCCTCCAAAGGGCACGAGGTGTGCCTCGTCGAGCAGAAGAACACAAGGCTAAAGCGATCGCCTCCTTCGAAGGGCCGCACAAAGTGCATCACCCGCCCGTCGAAACGCGCCCAGCAGTTGCGCACGTTGACACTGCGGCCCATGCAGATCTCGCCCTGGCCACAAATGGGAGTCGGGCTATTTCTTTCATGCAACCCTCGGGAGGTAAACAAAAACAAAACAAGAAGAGCGCCATCGCAGAATGCTCAGTGTTCAGAGCCTTGAAGTGATGCTTTGGGCTGTCTTGCCAAGGCTTAGGCTATAGGCGATAAAAACAGGTTTAGGGGGCTTAGGACTCAGGGCTGCAGTCACATTCGCCAGCAGTCACTTGTACCAAACACGCACACACTCGATCCGAAAGAGTAGTTGTAGTACGAGCAAATACTATAACTCGCCCATGTAGGCAAAGATGAAGAGCAATGACTACAATGACATTCAGTCTCTCAATATTCAATGCATCAACCGGATATGAGGCTCCTAGACTGCTTTGTTTCAAATCTGCAAAACGGAAAGTGAGCGTTCGATTGGCGATCCAGTGTTTACAATGAGCTTCAAGCGTGTTCAGCGCGCAACCCAGCCTTGCGATAGCGAGGCGAAATGTCATGCTCCAGGACGTGCTTTTCGGAGCCAAACGCCGATTCGACGAAAAGTTCGCCGCCAAAGCTCCAGTCACCCACCGCGGTGATCCAGCTGGGGCCGAGGTTGTTGCCATCCACGTGGGGCCGGGCCGCGTAGTTTCGGTTCAGCTGGATGCTGGTGCATGCCAGCGCTTGGCAGCCCGGGATGCGGCCCACTGCCTGCTCCTGGCGAAGATGCTGCTTCCAGAAGCGCAGCAGCATCCGACAAAGCCCGGGATATAGTCGCGTACTGCGCGAGGGCAAGGGCATGCCTGCGGTACTAGCGCAGGAGACTAGGCCAAGAGTCACGGAGTCGATAGTCTCGACGCCGTCAGGGCGGACGTTGGCCCTCCCTGTGTTTCTCCAGTGCTTGTCCGGAATTCTTCTGAGAGCTTCTAATACCTGATTGGCCGAAATGGGCATCGCCGGCTCGGGGCGGGAATCATGCCGGGACGGCTTTATGAAACAGTGGCTCGAAAGGTATCGGACGCTGAACATCCGACGCCTGAAGCCCTCCTCCTCCTCGCTGCCATCGCTCATGGCGAAAAGGTCACCTTCTTCTTCCACCACCATTGCCATGGTGCTCTAGGAAGAACAAAGCAGGTACAGTACTACTACCAGTATACTTCATACTTTTAGCGTCGGGCTTCGGTTGCGGAGATCCCTATGCCGACTGCATAGCAACATGATCCGTGGTAGGCTGCGTGGGTACTGTCTCGCTCATTGGCTCTTGCAACGTCAGGTCTGCATTTTCCTAGTTCGTACTGTATTCAATGTTTGCTGGCTCTTCGCGGAGACCTTGCATGCTGTTAAAACTATGCACGAGAGCACAGTAGGTTTGTGATGTTTTCTGCGTCAAGTAAATCTACCGTGCAATTACCAGCCGACCGTATGCCCATCCAACCCTAAACCCTAAACCCTTTAGGGTTTAGGGTTCCGCGATGCTCGAGCCACCAGGGCTGAGTTGCTCCGAAGCTTCACACATGGAGGGCTGGGCGTCTATGCGCGGTTTTTGGCGTAGGGGCCTCTGCAGACATTGCTGTTCTGGGCTTTTAAGCAACAAGGGAGAAAAAAGTATAAAAGTTTATTTTATAATGGTTCCTTTAAGAAAAAAGTATTAAAGTATGGTACTCCAAAGCCCAGTGTTCCGGTATCTTGGAGGCAGGGGCAGGGCCGAAGCTGGTACCGGGACCCGTTTTCAAGTTCCAACCAAGGCGTGTAACACCCAAGGCCCTTGTTTGACTTAGTTTACGCTCTCGCAACTCGGACAAGCCAGACGAGGTCTCTGCGTTCGGGTCGGCAACTAAACTAACAGCCTAAGGCTTCTCAATAGAGGGTATAGGGTTTAGGGCTTCAACACCCAAATGGCCTCCTGGAGCCCGGATCAGAATGGTCGCGAGAGAGTCTGAAAGCGAGAGGGGCTGTGCTAGAAAGGTACCCCCTGTTCCAAACCAGTCTGGGCAGAGCCTGGCTGAAGCCCTTTTCTAAGTAGGGCTTTGGGTGAAAACGTGCTGAAAATATACGCAGGGACTGAATATGTGCGGCCATGCCACTGAAGTGGATCGGTGGCTGCGAGGTCGAACCTCAAAGGCCATAGTGGAGCTGTTCGCCTCAACGCGATGGCTGAGTCGACGGCTTGGGAAGTAAGGCATGCAGGGTTGAAAGGCCTTATTCAGGTTGGGGGCCTGCGGGCAGGTTGGTCCCACAACTAGCGGGATCAAGATCCAACATGGCCGTCGGGCCAAGATGCTTGGTAGGGTGCTGGGCTGAGAATGATGAGTTAGCCAGGGGTCACCGTGCTTCGTTCGTTTGGTTACAACCCTGCACTGTACAGGACAGCGATGTTCGCACCATGCTCATCAAGCGGTCTGTGACACCGTTCAGGTTTGGCCCTGCCACGGGTCTGTGTTCTAAACCCTCCAGCTATTATTGAAGGCCTGTGGCAGCCACTCAAGCTATTCCGGGATTCGTTTGAGCTGTCTAATGTAGGGGCCTTAATAATTAGAATAGGGCTTTGGGTATATTATAATCATCATAACTATAGTAAGCAGCCCCCAAAACCCTGGTCTAATTATCTAAGTCCTTACATTAGGCCCCAGAGCTGACTTTCGCAATGGAGGTCGACTGTTCTTAACTCGGGTGCTTAGACCGCCACATTAAGGAAGGGATGAATGACTTGCGAACCTTGTACTTTTGCATTGCCCACATCCTCAACCAAAGCCGAGATACATGGAAAGTAGAAGTTGGGAATGCGTACGCATATGAATATCAACATCTAGTGCATGAGGTGTTCGTTCGATACTGTCCGTGTCTAAGACACTCAGCACAAAGGCTTTGGTGGAACAGTTGAGAGTTGAGAGGTGTCTTCATCACGGAAGAACCGGACACATCTACACGAGAGGGAGGGCTCTGACACCCATGGCTCTGCAGCTGCAGTGACTGGTGATTAGGATGCAAAAACAAACCTGTAACAAAAAAGGAAGCCCTGTTGTGGGAACTAGACTACATCTGATACGCTCCCATAAGTGTGCCGGTCGGCCTTCACTGCATTCGTCATCGGCTTGGCCACGTTGTGGTGAAAGCTACACCTCACGGAACTCTTGCTGGCTGCAGCTGTCATCGGAATCGTTTTTTTCATAACTCGATTGTCATCGGCTGTCTTATTATGACGTTTCGAGACCTGGCTGTGCTTATGAATTATGACTGTGATGCGTTGTTGATGTTTCTGTTCTTGATATGGTTGCGGACAGTACGACTGGTAAATTCGAGCACTAGTGATGCGAAACAAAAGCTTTTCATGACTTTGCTGTTCAACTATTGCTATTCTTCTCATGGTGTTCTAAACGAATTCTGGTTCGTTCTTGTACTAGTTCCGACAACTACCACGGCCACAAGCAAAATACCCTGGACCTCCAAACTCCTAGGTCCTGAAAGCAAGGCTCTAAACACTCCAGTAGCAGTTGCCTCGCGATATCTCCGGTTGCCCTTCCTCAATCTCTGAGCCTACCTATCACTACCTTTCTTTTGAACCAGGAGCTTGAACACATGCCTGGAATGGCAACCTGCCACCTTCGGGATAATCACAGTCGTAACTAGCAGGAATCAAAGCTGTGGTGAGCACTCAAGGCTTAGCATTCACACACTTGTGATAGATATGTTCTGCTTCGGCATGGTCATGCTTTCTGCGATCGAGAAGCTTGCCAGCAGCAGCACTCTTTGTGTGATGCAGGACCTGCGTGGCAAGCATCTGACACATGGGGGGGCCTAAAACACGTATACGGTTTGGAGTTTTGAGACCCTCCTCGCCACGCGTCAGGTAACGAAACCTCGAAGGCTAGCAAGATATGCTGCGGCGAGCATGTTTGAACCCCCAACCTCTGACCTCAACGCCCGAAGCCCCGAAACCCGTGCAGGATCGAAACTTCTCGAAGACTCTCTCTGATCTCGTCGGCTTCGACCCCCGGCTGAGCCCACGGAACCGTGGCGCGAACCCAGCCGAAGCATGAAACTCCAAGCAACGCGTGAGAATCTGACCTCTGTTGGGCTGCGCTTTACATTTGCGGTCTAGGCTTTAGGGTTTGGGTTCGCAGCTACTCCCGCAGCCAGAGCCCACCAAAACTAGCACCCTCAGCGCTGCACCTGCCATGTTCTCCCCAAGAAGTCATTCGACGTGGTGTTCAGATACGCATAGCTGGCCTGTGGGAGGTTCAGGAGGTCGTCAACACTGGACATGAAGGACAGTTCTGCATTCACGATGGGCTGTCATCTGCTAGCTATCAGAAAGCCCAACTGCGTGGCAGTGCTTCTGGGCGGGCTGGGGCATGATGAAGTCTAGTATAGGGGCCTTAATAATTAGAATAGGGTTTGGGCGCCCTTTATACTATAATTATTGTAAGGAACCCCCCCAAAATAGTATTGGTAATTATTAAGGCCCTTTTGTAACCATCTTACATCGCACAAGTGGGCCAAGGGTTCGGGGCTCGATCACATTCGGACATCTCGTGGGCAGCGAGTCTGCGCTGAAAGGGGAATGGGGGAATGGGTTATGGGGACTATTATTGGGGATTTTTTCCGGGACAACTATAGGGATCCATTCCCCCATTCCCTACTAAGCACCAGGGAGAGGAAGCCGCAGAATGCCTTGTTTAACACAGCAATGCCACACAGCAAGAGCATAGGAATCAGTGAAACAATCTAAGGACTGACGTCGATGCCGCGGGCGGCAGCAGGGCAGAAGCAAAAGCAGCAGCCGTAGTAGCAGTAGCGGTAGCAGTCGCAGTAAGAGGAGGACGAGGAGGAGGCGGAGTGGGAGTAGGAGGAGTAGGGTTAGCACTGGCCAGAGCAGCAGTATGCAGCAGTAGTAGCAATACTCTTAGTGGCAGCAGCAGGTTTCATAACATAACGCACGGAACGGAAAAAGCAGCTGGTGATTAACCGATTAACGTAGATCCCTGAGCAATAAGCCCCCCCTTCTTTAAAGCGCGTAGAGAGGATCCCTACTATAACCTTTATTTTTTTCCCTCCTACCTAAACCTTTATTAAGGGAGAGGGTTTTCTGAATTCGGGGTCTACTTCTATTGGGCTTCAGCCGATATAGACCCCGAAACCCTAGACCCTACATTTGGGCGTCTACTTCGTGACTTGGTCAAGGTTTATATATGGGTTTTTAGGGATTAATTAAGGGAGGTGTACTTTATACCTAAACCCTGAACCCAAAATTTGCTGTTTATTGTATTAGGCGCCCCTTTTCTGCAAGGCAGGCGATAAACCCTAGGCCCTAAGCCCTAAATTTAGGGTCTCCTAAACCACAAACCCCTGAACCCTACCTGGACCTCAAAGTATGTAGAATAATGGCTCTTTAAATAGGTTTTGGCTTGGGCCATGACTTTACCGACTTTTGGGGTGGGTTTTAGGTACGGCCCTGAGCTTCTGCCTAAACCCTACGGGTCCTAAATTCCCTTTTTGCCCCAAAGCCGAAACCCTAAGGCCCCAAGACCTGAACCCTAAGTTCGAGCCCGGGAGCCTTTGGGAAGGGGTCGTTGAAGACGCTGAAGGCGTGGTCCCGCTGCCCACGCTCCAGAGCTGAGTTGAGAGATGTTTGCTTTAGGGTTCTTTGTTTTTTTATGAGTTTCTAGAGGGCTTATAGGGTTTTTATCGATTTTTGAAGTGTTTGCGGTGGTTTTTATGGTTTTTAAGGCTTATATGGCTTACAGGGCTGATGGGGTGCATAGGGTTAAGAGGTACAAGGTTTAGTTTGGGGTTTGCAGGGTTTGGGGTTTGGGGTTTGAGGCTTTAGGTTGAAGGTTCTTGGCTTTCGGGGTTTAGGGGGTTGAAGGTTCAGGGTTTACGATGTTCGTTGTTTTGGGCTTTCCTGTCCGGAGCTTCTGAATGCTGGACCCGGATCGACATGCTTTTCCAGCCAACACGCCCGTATAAGGGAAGATGATTGCTACGAGGCAATGAATTCGCAAGGACATCCCTGGGAGGTCGTTGATGATTCAGAGGTTTGAGGGCGGCTGTCATCGTGGCTTCTGCCACCCCCCCCCCCCCCCCCCCCCCCACCACACACCACCGAGCTACCCATATTACACATCAGCGTCGATCCCCTGCGATCGATGCGNCCCCCCCCCCCCCCCCCCCCACCCTCTAGGAAATACCAAGGTTTGGAGCATACCCATTCCTGATTGTGCCAGCGTCTCGGAAGCTCTCCCAGCATCCTAAGTATCCGAATGTACGTCGCTCCTGTCTACAGGAATGCAGCCTCAAGAGGTTTCAGGGCTTTCAGCTCTTAATATGTTCAAGCATTGAAAGCATAAGCTCAGGTCCTAAGCAATCAAGCTATGTCTGGTGTCTTGTGTTGAAGTAACCAAGTCAAGTAGGGACCTCAAAGAATAGGTTTTCATCGCAAAGCTTATGTATGGCTTGGACTTATCAGATATTTCCAAATAATGTGTGGACATTCATAATTAGAATAGGGTTTGGGCGTTTATTATATTACAACTATAATAAGGAAACCCCAAACCCTAGTATAGCTATAAGGCCCCTACATTGGTACTTCCGAATGCGGTGCAGGCTGAGCTTTCGGCTCTCTCGCCAATACTTGTCTTGGAGGACAGGCGTTGCTGTGGAGTGCTGGTAGTTGGCGACCTCTCAGAAAGCTTCTGGCACTATAGGGGCCTTAATAATTAGAATAGGGTTTTGGGGCCCATTATACTATACTTATTGTAAGGAAACCCCCCCAAAAAATAGTATTGGCAACTATTTAGGCCCCTATAGTAGGTTCTGGCGCAGGAAAGCCAGGGAACCCCAGAAAAACCCGAAAGAACTCAGAGCTTTGGAGTCGGCTTTGCTGTTTTGAGTTTGGGGCATCTTGGGCCCTTGCGCTTCAGGGGTTAGGGTTTAGGGTTTAGGGTTCAGTAACTTGAAGGAAGCCATGCTATGTCCTACCTATGCCACCAAGCTGCCTGGCAGTCATGCAGAGAGGGAACGGTGGTGCATCTAGAAATATCTAGAAGTACTGGACTTCACCACTGCGTAACTATGCAGTTCGTATCTAACTAGCTGGACTTTTAACTTTTGTATCGTCTGGCATACCCTGCATTGCCTGTATGCACACTGACCGCTACCATAATTTTTTCTGACCTGACTAGTTCGTGTGTTCTGTCTGCTCGACAGAAGGCACGCCATTAAGTCGGTAGACCGGGAAGGACCCGCGCCCACACATTCTGTCGAGACACGCCGATTCGCGCCATCACCTCGCAAGATGGATGGACTCTCCACCTGCCACAGTATCGGCTGAGGTCTGCAAGGTCATGCGAACTTTGAAAAAGCGTTTGGGAGTCTGTCGCGGGATGTGGTCGGTTATTGGTGCAGACTCATGCTTAGGGTGCCCTCTCTTACCGCAGCTGAAGGAGCTGAAGCCTAGACGCCCGACCTGGCCCCTGCAAAGGCAGGAATGGAATGGGCCGCGACTTGAGCCGAACGGCTGAATCCAAGCTGCACTGGCAAATCGTGAACTTTCGGGTTTTAGACAGGCTCGGGCTTTGCTTTTGAAGTCCTCCAGGGAGTGGGCCTGAAGCCCAGTATTCAGGGTTTGGTACAGATTTTTGCCACCGGCATAGCTGAGCGCGCATGCACTAACTGCTGAGATGGACAAGCAAGCCCCAGAACGTAGGCTACCACGTCCAAAATCCCTTGAGGAAGCCCGGTTCAAAAGCCCTCCAACTGGGTCGGCCGCTCATGGGGCCCTTCCTCTCCAGAACCGACAGGGAGGGAGGTCGAGCCTGTGCCGCATACTGAGGCTTCACTGCTTACGGTTTGTGTGTGCGTGCGTGTTCAACATTCAGCTTATCGCTAGGGTTCCCTTGACCCTGAATTATAGTACCTGCTGGCGGTCGGCCTCTGTGTTGACTATCTGCCACCAGCCGGAAAACTGGATTGTAGCAAGCAAGGCACTACAACTCGGGACCTAGACAAGACACAGTCTCGTTGAGTGGGAAAAGCCAGATCAACTTCTTGGTGTGTTTTTCGTCGGCATGAAACGGTTGAAAAGCATCATCCAAGTGCCGGAGAAGACCCTACGCCCGCGCAAATTGATGATGAGTCACTGACTGCTGAAGTGCCAGTCTGTGCTCCAGGTTTCCGGGATCGGAAGCGCTGTAAGGCACGAATCACAAGTCCAAAGACAAGCCAGTGGCAGGACTCCGTACACCAATGCTCGGGGCTGACATGGTCTCCGAATGACGCCCGTGTCATACTGTCAGTATCAACATGTAGCACTTCACTCGCACGCACGCACACAAATACACACACCCACATGCACACATAAAGCCTGCGGAAAATGCCAAGCATGTGTGTTTGGAGAAGGAGGCATGGAAGAAAGCGAGAGGGAGGCGTGCAGACGCATGTAAAAAGCGTCTGTCTGCCAAACTATCCGTTTCCTGGTGCATGTCTGTGTAACAAAGCGATTGGTTCAGAAGCCCATGACAAATCCTTCAGCATCCTCATAAAACTCGAAGTTGTGACTTTGATAGTTACCGCAGTATGACCTGTAAATATCAATGCCCCAAGCCCCAAAACGTATGGACAAACTCCACACTACAAATCACACAACCCGGAACTACAATATATGCTGCAGCACATGCCCGAGGCCCAAGCCATCTCTCGTGCAATGTTTTCAATCCTTGGATTGGGACTTTCAATATTTCGTCAAATCAATGCATGCAGCGCAAGCCCACACATTGCAGTTGTAGTCGTCGCCGTCGACGCCTACAACCAAAAATCATAATCAAAGTCAGGGATAATGATAATAATCATGCTACTGCTGTCCCTGCCACGGCTACTACAACGACACCGAAACTACTATGGCTGCCGATGGTGCTGATGCTACTGCTGTGGCAAGTACGATGGAGTCGCAAACGCTGTGGGGAGCGGCAGGATGGCTTAGGGATTCAGGGTGCTGCGATTAACCCTAGGGCTCCAGTTACCCAAATAGTAGATTACTGGGGTAAATAACGTATGGTTAGTAACCTGCTATATGGGTAACTCGAGCCCTAGGGTAAGTCAAACCGAGCAAGCTCGTCCAAAGTGATCAAGGTGACATGCAAATGTGAGCGTGCAGATTGCAAAAGACGCATGGGAATGTAATGGTAGCAGCACCCGTCGATCGTGTTCAGAAAAAACGACCCGAATAGAATGAAAAATAAATCTCAGCCTGGGAACATTTTGATGTCATTCACTGCCGCTTCCACCTGCGTGGGCACATCATAGTGACCACGTTACCATACACCACCATCCAGTACAATGTATTACTTCCGCAGCGCAGCATATTAGAGTATATGCACCATATGTTGGCATAACAAGACAAGGTGATGGATTGATGCAGCGGGGCCTGCGTAAAGCGTGTTGGAAGTAAGCGCACTGAGAAACCCAGCAAATCGAAGCGTCTCGTAAAATACACGTGTTTGCATTCCGGCCTGCTAGAAGCTCTGCTGCTTTTTAGCCTAGTAGCAAAGGATTGTGGCAATGTATTGCAACAGCATCTGTCACCTTGACGAGGACTACGCAGGACCACGATCTGCTCCAACTACCATGTGCGATAGCCTTTACCAGTTCTGACTATACACTTGATCCTCCCCGAAACAGATCTGATGCAAGCCGCCGCCAGGGAAGAGCTATGAAGCGAACACCACATCAAATAATATGGGGGCCATACAATTTCGATCTGTCGATTTCAACAGTCCCCAAAGCTATTTGCAATTAGGGCTCTATATGAAACACCAAGGGAAATCAAAAACTATACCAAATCGATACCTAGAATTAGAATAGCATTCTACCAGAATTAAGACTGGGAGCCCGAGGGAAAATCATATAACCTTTTCGACGTCTACATGGGAGTTTCCGAAAATAGGGGACCCTAAGATAGCACCCTAAGTAGTAGGATCCTTGTTATTAGGACCCCGAAAGAAGGTACCCCTAATTTTCGGAAACTGCTACATTACAGCCCAAGGGGGCCCTGGGACTTGCGGTGGTCAGATGCTTCCCGTGTGCAGTGTTTCGGACTGAAGGGGCTGTCAGGCTTCCGTATCATAGGGGCCGAAAGAAGTAGAATACGGATTATCAATGGCTTCGGCCTCTATGTTCTCTCTTCTTCAATAACTGGCCCAAAAGGAATTCTAGGATGGACCTATTATGTGAGGCCAACAAGTTTGCACTTCTCCCATTGGCGAGCTAAGATATTGGAATGGTAAAAATCCGAAAGGAGACTTCTCAGAAGACAGAGCGCGGGACACCATGCCGCATGCAACACATCCAAACAAGCCCCTTACCCTCGCACCCTGAAGAGCTTCTTAAGTTGCTACGGGTTGGCATGAGCAGCTGCTGTCAGACCATGGAGTCCTTCCAAAATGACGGCAGTTAATCTACGGGCCTCAATACTTACCAATTATTTGGGTCCCAAAACCCTATTCTAACTATTAAGGCCCCTATTATGAACCCACAATGCCGCAACAAGCCGGAGCCGGCCTGCGCCTCTTTTCTGGCCTTGGGAAACAGCGGTGTAGGGTACTATAAGGATACTATAAGGGTTCCTTTAAAGGGCTCTGGAAGGGTTTGGGGGTTTAGGGTTTTGAGTTTAGGGTGTATGGTTTAACGAAAATTTGACCAACGAAGAGCTAGCCTTAACTTCAACCCAACGGTGTCCGAGACGGGTATCTGTGGGGCAACATCAGTTCTTGTAGGCTTGGTTTGTTAGGATGGGCCTCTTGTGCTTTGTGGAGTCAGGGCCTCAAGATTTCGGGGCTTGATTTGGTGAGTTGAAGCCCTAAACCCTTTTTGAACGAGGTCTCTCTGAAGTGCCTCCAAGATGCCTGCCTCAGCGATACGCCCTAAACCCTAAACCCTGAACTTTGTATTGAAGACTGGGGTTGTAAACGGGCCTAACCTTCGCGCTTGAGAGTTTCGAGTTTAGGGCTTGTGGAGGGCTGAAGTTGGGCTCCGGCGTATTATCTTGGGAATCGAAGCTCTTCTTTTCGGACGCCTTGTCCAATCCCATTGGGGCTCGTGGCGATTACACTTTGCGCAAAAGGATGTTGCTCACATCGGCTTTCGAGTGAGTATTGGGATTAGAGATATTAGAGCTTCGGCACAACTGAACTCCAACATAAACGTCAAGCATCTAAATCTACAGCCAGAGCGAACAGCGCGACCCCGGGCCATCGCAGGTTCTGCCTGGCCCAACAACGCAACGCATCTCTTTTTGGCTACTCTGCCGGACCCTTGGGCTCACTTTGAGCGCCCAGTGTAGCCGGCAACACGCCGTCCTGGACAAAAGCGTGCTAACAATCGGTGCAGATGGCCGCAAGTATAGCGGCATTAACAATTGGGCTAGGGTTCTGGAGTGAAGGATATACCATACTTGAAGAAGGGAACCACAAGGATGATCCCCAGCAGTTGTAGCTCTTGCTATGGGGCGGGGCTTACATATCAGTCAGGAGTGGAGCTGAATGCTGATCGGTCGACATGGAGGAGCCTCCAGGCTTCTCCTGGAACTGTTTCTTCGTTCGCAGTTAGCAGAGGGCCCAGGAGTAGTCTATGTAGTGCTCTTCATTCATCCCCTCTACAAACGAGGACATGGCAAGGGCGGGGATTAACAAAAAGGCTGCTGCCGCTGATCTTCTTGACATGGCAGGAGACCATGGGAAACCCGTTCGCTCAGGAACAACTGTAATCGTGCAGCTGTCTGACTTGCTGTTGCGCGATACGTTGGCTGCTCTTGACAGTTCACCCGTTCTTGTAATAGAATAAGTTAGCCAACTCTCAGGAGGCTAGGAAGAAGTTACACCATAGAAGGCACTGCGAGGCGGCGGGGTTGATGCCGAATTGGCATCCAATACACCGTAGTAAGCCCTGAAGCCCGAAGCTCCAAATTCTGGGTCCTGCCGCCCCTGCTGGCCGCGTAGCTCCAGGTCAGCAACAGGGCCGATATCCTTACCAAACACAGTCTAATCTGCAGAAGATGGTTTCAGGATTCAGAGTTCGCAACTTAGGATTTAGGGTTTAAGACTTAGCGACTCCTTGTGCTTTCTCTGCCATGTTCGGCCCAGGTAGACCACATCACAGACTTCCAACAACCGAACATCCTCTCTCTGGCGCGACGGTCCCATGACATTGCGGAAACGCAGCGTCAAAGGCTTAGGGCTGCAACCCTCACGAAACCGCGTGGACCACCGGCACTCGTAGCAGCGTATATATGGAAAAAGGACCTGGCTTACTAAAGCACCTTGAAAGCCGAGAACACTGGAGCCGAAAATTCGAACATCTAGAATTGGCGCTTGCAGTTTCTTTAGTCTCTATGTATAAAGCCTGACAGTACCTCAATTCTTGGCGGTTTGCGCAACGCGTGATCTAGACTGCCAGGCATCGCTTATTGGTTGACCCCCCCCCCCTCCCCGGCCTTATTGCTTGCGTTTGAGTTGGGGAGGAGCAGGGTGGGTAAACCCTAAACCCTAAACCGTTTAAGATTTTGAGGGCTTCGGCCCCAGACCACAAGTCCAGAGGACGGGATCAGTGAAGCCGAGCATCCAGGAAGCGCTGCCCGGGCGAAAGCAGACAGCCTGAAGGACAGGCGAAGAGCTATAAACACCCATTTTGAATCCGGGCTTGGGAAATCGGCCGGGGAAAGTCATATGTCTTCCACGATGTTTCATGATTTTTTGCCCTAAAGTCATACTGAGTCATACTTATCGTAACTTTTGTAGCAACCCCTCTCGTAAATTTCGTGGCCGTTGCAGTAATCTAGGCGCCTTAGTGGTTTTGGGGCCCATTATATTATAACTATAATTAACTATAATAAAGGAACCCCCAAAACTTGGCTTTTAAGTAACCAGGGAGAAAAACGTATAAACTTTTGTTTCATAATGGTTCCTTTAAGAAAAAAGTATTAAAGTATGGTACTCCAAAGCCCAGAAAACAGTATAGGTATTTATTAAGGCCCCTATGTTAAGTTTTCCACCGGCACACTGTGTGAGGAGTGAGGAGCTGCTAACCACTTCGGACCATCCAGGCCGAATCCAGGCTCCCTTAACTAAGGAATACCTAGGGCTCCTTTAAGGGATCCTATAAGGGATCTATAGGGTTTAAGGGACTCCAATATCCCTTAATTAGGAGTATACCTTAAATCATATTAGGGATCCCTCCTAGAATTTAAGGTATATTCCTAAATTAAGGGATATTGGAGTCTCTGCCAGGCTCGAGGCTTTCAGATCTTCGGCGGGAAGCTACGGGTTGTACTTTAGGGTTAAGGGTTCAGGGCTTAGGGTTTAGCCTTCAAGGTTGGTTTGAACGCTTTAGGGTTTGGGGTTTAGGGTTCAGGGGTTTAGTAGACCGCTGATGAACTTTTGTTGGGGGCCGGAATTAGGCTTCCTGCTCCTGTTCCCTAAGGGGAGGGAGTTTAGTCGCCAGCAGTCTTCATTAGTATTTGGGGTTTGGGTCAGGCAAGTCAAAGCCAGTCGATGTAGGGTTGCGAGGTTTATCTGATCAGCAGCGTCCTGCGCGTGTGAACAGGTCAGCATCAACGCATCGATGTGTAGGGCTAGTCAGTTTTCACAGAGTAAATGCAGGAATTGAAGCCGACGCTCTGGCAGAGCCTGCTTAGACATGTGTTCGCCTGGGTCATCTTGATACCTTCGTCTTTACATTCTGGTACCATTACACACATGAACTATTTCTCGGTTTAGGCCTTTCCAAACCCGTAGCCCCAGAACATGTCCCAACGAATGATTTGGCAAGCTCTGCACGGCAGGAGGGAGCAGAAACAAAAAAGGAGCTACGGCCAGTGAAATGGTACAGAATAGGGCACAACTCGTCGCCCGCGCATTGTCAACTACCAACTACTAACATGTCACCAAATCTCACCGAGCTCAAAATAGAGCCCGAACGAATAACGAAATACGTTGTTAGGGTGTTTTATTCTAGTTAAAGTATAAGATCACCCAATGAAACCGAAACTTATTACCATTGTAATACGTTTCCTACAATAAGACTGCATATATGGCAAAATGTGCTCGGATAATCGCTACCTCCAAGGCGATCTCGAAGCTCGTCTCCAACCTACCCAGGCACGATTCTTGAACTTGGTGCGTAGCCGTTGGCGGTGAGACTCATGTTCGAGTGTGGGACATCATCGAAAGCCCGGGCCCTTAAATGTATATAGCAGAAGCCAGAAAGTTGGAACATCATTGGCCTCATGCCCTTACAGTAGAGTATAGGGAATCCCAGCATGAATCCTCCTAAAACTATGTTCCAACTTTCTGGGGTTCACTGTATNATAGCAGAAGCCAGAAAGTTGGAACATCATTGGCCTCATGCCCTTACAGTAGAGTATAGGGAATCCCAGCATGAATCCTCCTAAAACTATGTTCCAACTTTCTGGGGTTCACTGTATAGCTTCAAGAATCCAAGTCCCCCAATAACCTTAGACATGAGTGTATACCTGGATTTCCCAGGCAGCACCATATCTTGATAGGGCCTCCCCAAACCAAAGAATAAGAGGAGTATCACGCACCGTTGACGTGCATTGCCGCCTTGAAGGCCGGCGGTGGTGCAGAAGCTAAGAGATCGAAGTGCGTACTACAGGAGCCTCAATGATTTCAACAGGGTGTTGGGGGATTATATATACAGTTTCCGCGCCCTAAGTTACGGTTCGAAGGGCCTCAGGCATCAACAGTTGCTGAAAAGAAACACCCGAATGCTTCATATTGGGGCCTTAACAATTAAAATACCATAATTATAAGAATAAAGAACCCCCCAAAAATAGTATTGGTAATCATTTGGGCCCCTTTGGTACTCCGAAGACCCCGCTGTCCTGCCCAGGTTTTCCAAGGCCTGGTGTACCCCGTCGTCCAGGCTCAGGGTCACTCGCCTTGCGCTTCAAATCTTGAAGGCCATATCATATCGCGCAATATCAAATCATATCATAGCACTCACAGCGAAGCATGGTCAATGTTGACGGATAGAGAGACAGAGCAAGAGAAAGGGCGAGAAATACAACTGATAGAGATAGATAGACAGAGGGATCGGTAGATACATCGACAAACAGAGAGACATACAGATAGGTAGACAGATGGATAGCCCGATCGAAGAACCGAAAGATCGGCAGAACCGATGCATCGATAAATAGATGGATGGATGGATGGATGGATGGATGGATACTTGGAAAGGGTAGACAGAAGATAGATATATCCGCACATAGATCGACTGCGTTTGCCAGCTCGCCGGCTGGCAAGCCAGGTAGATGCCGGTTGGCTGAGCTTAGATCGGTACATAGGTCGATGGGTGGATAGTTCGACAAGCAGATGCGAAGATAAGCGGATAGGTAGCTAAGTATGTAGGTAGGCAGGCACGGAGGAAGGAAGGTAGATAGGCAGATAAACACGTAGATAGATACAGAGAACAGCAGACAAAAAGAGCATAGGGATAAACATATGAACGGATGGAGAGATGGCACCGAGTTGCCGTAAGCAGGAGATGCCGACTGCCAGAAACCTGGGTTTCAGATGGGAGCTTTAAGAGCAAAGATGTACTGTAGGGGCCTTAGTAATTAGAATAGGGTTCCTTTAAAGGGTTCTTAAAAGGGTCGTATAAAGGTTACTATAAGGGGTATTATAGGGCTGTAATATAGGGGCCTTAATAGTTAGAATAGGGTTTTGGTGTGTAGTTCATTATACTATGGTTATAACAATAGAACCCAAAAAATGGCGTAGGTAAATACCTAGGCCCCTAAATACTTAGGCCCCTATAGCACCACTTTCCTCGACAGCTTGCTCAGAAGCACCCGCTTCGTAGGTGCTGAGTGATGAGTTGCTTGTGTTGAGAAGCTGGGTTGGAAAAGTCAAGCACTGATATCCCGGAAATCGCACGGAGATCCCTAAACCCTAAACCCGAAACCGTAGACTTGAAGCCCGAAACCTCCGTCGCTGCTGGTAGCGCAACATCCTAAAAGCCTGAACCCTTACCACAAAACCCTTCACCTTAAACTCACGAAGCCCAAACACCTTAGGCCCTGAAATCCTAAAAACAAAACCTCAAACACCGCAATCCTGAATTTCCAGCCGATCGAAGACAGAGCTAGACGTCCCCAAAGGGTTTTGGGGGTTCCTTGTTACAGTTATAGTATAGTGTACCCCCAAACCCTCTTCTAACTTTTGAGCCCCCTAATGCAGCCATCCGGCAGCAGGTAGTCGGCGAAGAAGCACAAGTTCACGGCGCCACCCAGCCAGGAGTGGGGATCCCAGTAGTGAAAGAGCTGCGCCTGTCTCAAGGTAATAGGGGCCTTAATAAGGGGCCTTAATAACTAGAATAGGGTTCCTTTAAAAGGGTCCTATTAGGGTTACTATAAGGGGTATTATGGGGCTGTAATATGCGGGCACTGATAATTAGAGTAGGGTTTTGAGGCCCATTATACTGTAAATACAATAAGGAACCACCAAAATAGTATTGGAAACTATGTAAGCTATATTAACCTGCCATGCCCGGTGATCTAAGGAAACCGAATGGAGGAAGGTTCCGGTCGTTACAAGATACCAGTCACCAGTGGGCCAATTCGGTGGTGAAGGTGGGCAGGCGCGACTACTGGGCGCGGCGCTAAGTCTGGAGTTGTGCATGCGAATATCACCACATATCAGCCAAACAAGTTTGTTCGATCCCCTTGCTGCGGGGTGAAGTTCTGGGAGTTGCATGAGGCTGCAGCTTGGGTGGCTGCAATTCTACATCAAACCAAAGATCACTAAATGTCGAAAAAAGCCATGTCGCTCATGGGGTGCCTTTTTGTGCATCCAGTTCAGGATGTAGAAGATCCGATAGAACCCCATGAAGCAGATGTATGTGGCAACCTGCGGACGGAGGAATCCGATGAGTTTTGCCATGAGGTTTCATGCAGTTGGTGCTGTTGACTTCGTGACACCAAACACGGATCGCACAGCGAGCCTATCAGCATTCACACCTTCACATCGTGCAGCTGCGCTCGGTCTTACTGCTGCAAAGCCCCCCTAATTGCTAAAATAAGCTTCACCGACTGCAACTTCGATTGTCTTCTGCTTCTATATACCCTCAAGAATAAAAGTGACTCATCCGGCGGCGAAAGTCTCTAGACACACTCTGATGCCGATCCCCAACTATGGGCGGAACCCGAACTCTTCATGCCAGGTGTCTCCACAGTCATCTTTTTGACCGTCCGAGGAGTTCCGATAAGAGCAGATGTATTGCGGAACCATGGCAAAACCTGGCCAGGACTGCGTGTGCACTATAGGGGCTTCAATAATTCCCTCTACTACTTTGCGGGTTCTTTCTTATAATTATCGTATAATGGGCCCCAAACCCCATTCTAATTATTAAGGCCCCTATATTATAGTGCCCTTATAGGTCCCTTATAGTAACCCTTAAAGGACCCCCCTTAAACGGAACCCTAGTCTAATTATTAAGGCCCCTACCGTACGGACGTCGGGCTGCAGGTCTCATGCCGCGCTCTTTGACCAACGAGGCGATGATGCTTCCATTTGGGTGTCTGTCAAAATTACGATCCCTTTTGGGCCCCCGATATAATACGGCACCTGCTATTTAGGGTACCTAAAAAGGGACCCTAATTTTGACAGCAGTCCGTTTCAATCACCCCTCCTTCGTCGTCAAGTTCACAGAAACTGTCGTCGACAGTACGAGACATGATCGTCGGCTTCGTCCTGCTGGCTGTGGGGGTCAGCCAGGCTGGGGTCGCAAGTGGCGACGCACGAAGAGGAAAGAGGATGCTCTAATATGGGGGCCTTAATAATTAGAATAGGGTTTTGGGGCCCATTATACTTTGATCATAATAAGGAACCCCCAAAATCGCACAGTTAATTATTGAGGCCCCTATAAGAAAGTTTTTTTCTGTGGGCTTCTTTCAGGGTGCTTCAGGTGCATCCACACAAGCGGCTCTGGGTGCGAGAATTGGCGACAGGGGAAGCGTCTGGAGAAGCTGGCTACCTGGAGCCCCAACAGTATGTAGAATTAGTATTGGGCCATTATTTTACGTACTTTTGGGGGTTTAGCTAGTCACCCAACACACTTCCAAAACTGTCTACCTGAAAACGGACCAGGTTCTGCAGCAAAGGTGCCTTCCAGTATTTGCGACCAAGTCCACATAATCTCCTCAGCTTTCTCCCTAGCAGAAGTCCCCAAAAGCAACTCAGATCTAAAGTGGCGATCATCCCAAGTGCAGTGGCCGTGAACTACAGTAAGCAAAGCGACTTGGAGGACGATTCCAGGAGCTCTTCGGTTTAGGGTTTAGGGTTTAGGGGTTTAGGGCTTTAGGGGTTGGGGTTTAGGGTTTAGGGCTTTAGGGTTTAGGGGTTTGGCCTCAGCTGCGATTTGCGCAGGAGTTCTGTATTGTCGGTCGGGTTGGCGGACCTGCACTGCTGGAGAAGACAAAGGGCTCTACGCGGCATGGCATGACACCTGGTCATAGGAGATACGTGCTACGGAGTCAGTCTCTCTCTCTCTCTCACTCTCTCTCCCTTGCTGGCTTGAACAGGGGGTTGTGAGATCCTGCACCCTCGCGTGCCCACTTGGCGTCCGGCGAGGCGTCCTGTGCCTTTCGGCATAGCATTAGACTTGTACTTGCGACTTGTACTTGCTGGTTCTTCTTGCCGCCTCCATCATTCTTTCTGCGCTGCACGTACTTTGACGAAAGAATTCTGTGGCCCTCCGCACCTAACGCTACCTTCAGATCCAGCTACGTGGCCAGCTGCAGTTGCAGTCCCGGAACCTCCAAGTGCTTCTAAGAGACTCCAAAGTCCTTTAACTAAGGAATATTAATATACCCTTAAATTATAATAGGAACCCTATTATTGCTTCTAAGACTCCATGACAGCTCCTTCCGCAGCGACCCAGGGAGAGAGGAACAGCGTCACCTCTCGGGAGGCAATATAGGGGCATTAATAATTAGAATAGTTTTTTAAGGGGCCTATAAGGGTTACTATAAGGGATCTGTAAGGGTACTATAATATAGGGGCCTCAATACTTAGTGTGCTTTGAATAGGGTTTTGGGGCCCATTATACCAAAATTATAATAGGGAACCCCCCCAATTTAGTGTTGGTAATTATTAAGGCCCATATAGTATAGTAGAAGCTAGCATGAACAGCACGAGGCAAACATGAGTGTTTCAGCCCAAAACACGTTTTGCTGGATATCTCTGTGTGCATGGATGTATTTGTGCATATGCATATGCATGGTTTTACACATATGGTACATGCGTGTGCGTACATGTGCATGTATATATATATATGTATATATATATATACATGTACTTAATTACACATTTCATATGAAAAACGTACATGTGCAATATAGATGTGTGTATACACCAATCTGTTTATATATAAATATATGTATGTATGTAGGTAGGTATATAGAATGTATGTACGTATGTATGCATGCATGCGCATATGAAGTATGCACATGCACA
Source organism: Symbiodinium sp. clade A Y106 (assembly GCA_003297005.1). NCBI lineage: Eukaryota > Dinophyceae > Suessiales > Symbiodiniaceae > Symbiodinium > Symbiodinium sp. clade A. The sequence goes on from BGNK01000059.1 coordinate 90,572, forward strand.
CGTGCATAAGTATTTTTGGGCAGTTGTCAATTGAAGCTCTGTCAGGAAAGATGACATCTCTCCCTCAGCCCGCTCCTTTTAATGTGGCGCTGCGGTGCAAACACACGGAAAGAAAGGATTTTCATTCCATGAAGCCCTCATAGACCCTGAATCAGACCCTAACAGTTGGCCCTAACAAACCCTCTTAAAGGCCAGGGCTCCAGTAAACCCTAAACCCTCACAAACCATTAGAAAAGCCAGGGCTCCAGTGCAAGAAGGAAGGCCGGGCAGGTGTCCGATTGTTTCTGGTAAGTTTGGCTCCAGAGGCCTCGGTTCTTTGTGTACGGTTCAATTAGGGTTTAGGGCTTAGCATTTGGCGGCTTAGGTTTGGGATTAGGGTTCAAGGCTCAGCAGTTGAGGCTTTAAGAGCTTCAGGTTGTGGTTGTGAGGGTCGGGTGGTGATCTTGGTATACGCTCGGGTGGACGTGAGCTGTGGCGACATCTCGAGACATGGCCCGGCAATGATAAAGCCCTACCTGCTTACGACGGCGAGCCACGAAATCGACTTCGGCGACTATGACTTCGCGTCTGAACTGCCGATGCTTCCTGGACCTGCTTAACGGCTTGCGGAACAGCTTTCCAGTAAAGCCTAAGCCCGCAAATTGCCAAGCAAATCCATGCAAATCCTCTGCATGCCCAGCATTGAGCTTGATTTGCTTGCACTACAAACAGAACTTGGAAGGGGCCATTTGCTGGCAACCCGTCCTGTTAGAAGGGGGTGGGTCCGGCCAAAATAAGGGCTTTAATAAGTAGAGTGGGGTTTTGGAATGTTTTCATTGTAGCTATAATGATGCGTAATAAGGGCCTTAACAATTAGAATCGGGCTTTGGGGCTAATATGATACTGCAATTCTCATCAGGAACCGCCAAAATAGTATTGGTTTCACAGGATGGTATCAGCCACACGGCAAAATGCGCAGAGCGCAGCCGCTGCAGTGCCAATGAAGAACAACCTGGCTAAGCTGATAACTGGCAACACGACTGTCCACATATCGGCCACTCTTCCCACTAATGCTCTCGCACTTGTGCTTCTAAATTTCACTGTTTCGGCGGTGGCCTTAACTTTCAAGCGTGGCTCGTAGGATTGGCCGAAGGCCTTTAACTAACAGGCTTTCCATCGATGGCATAAATTCATGCAACAGAAAGTTTTGAGCCTTTCAGAAACCTTCTGCTTCCGGCCACCGGGCATGTGTAAGCGGCTGGAATCCTTTGTTGGAAGTCTAAGATGTCCTGAACGAGTAGATGAAGGTAAACTCTAAACAGTTTTGCATCGCTCGCTTCACTAAGCCCGGGCCCATGACTCGAGCACAACCCCAAAATCAGATAAAGCTTGCGGAATACACGCTCTGCATCCAAGCTGCTTGTGTGCCACAAGATACATGTGTTGGCCTCGGCAGTATGCTCGGCAAATGGGTCTTCTTCAGTTGGGGGCACCTTTTTTGGATCCCTACAACAAGGATCCTACTGCTAACGACCTATGGGAAATCCTGCATTTTCTGCTTGCGCTTTGAGACTTAGGCTTTGCCAATAAAATGTTGCCTCAAGCCGCAAGGCCATCCAAACTTTCGTGCACGCGACCGCCAAGCCAAACCTATTACACGTTATATACATATATATATATATATATATTAGTACACATACATACACATATGCGTGTATGTGACTATGTATAATTACTCTTACACACACATATACACCGCGCAAGCACGCACACAAACACAAACACACACACACACAGACACCCGCACACACACACACACACACGCGCACACACACACACACACACACCCGCGCGCACACGCACACGCAGACGCACACGCACTCAGGGAAACCTGGACCTTCAAGGGAAAGCCGACAGGTCGATGCAGTGATCTTTGCAGACGGTAGTGTGTGCTGTTTTTGGGGGTGTGGGTTCAGGGCGTTAGCCCCCAATTGCTCTCCATGCCCGCAATTAAGGACCGGATGGTCTGCATAAAGCTTTGCAAAAGGGTTGGCAGGCAGTGGAATCCTCAGGGAAACCACAAGCGCCACCCCCCTGAACCCCAAACCAAACCAAGAACGCAGCACCTCTCCATGTCGAGGTTTTCCGAAACTGGTGAACCCTAATATAGTACCCTGGATAGTAGGATCCTTACTATATTGACTCAAAATAAGGTACCCCTACTTTTCGGAAATTCCCATGTCAGAGCTGAGCAGCTGTGGTCCAGCAAGTCCAGGTACCGTGCGATGTAGAGCACTAAATAGAGACCTTGTAAGGAAGAGGCCGGAAGTCTGACCAGGGTTTACGCTCTCGCAACTCGGACACGCCAGACGAGGTTCTTGGTGTGCGTCGACAAACTAGGACGGTACACCCGAGTCGGAACAGTTTGCAAAACAGCCCCAACAGAAGTTAAGGCCACTTAGGACACCGACTCGAGAATCCCGAAGAAAGACCAAAGCCACCTTGCGCTCTGAAGCACGCGGCTCCGGAACGGCTCGTGTCGAAACAGCTCACAACAAAAAGGTAGTGCCATCAGTAATGCCGTATCGGACAATGTTCAATCTCGACAGTTCTGTACATCTCAAGTAAGGTTCTGCGGTATTCGCATTCGTATTGCAAATCCCAGGATCCCTCAACAAACAAGAAGCTGAACAGGCGTAGTAAGTTACCAAACGATTTGAAACATCATGCAATGAAAACAGGCTTCTCAGCAACTTAGTACGTCACGAGGCAAGTTGTCATGCAGCAAAGCTGGCTCAGAATCAAAGGCAGGTTCGTGGATACATGCAGACTCGCCAAAAGGGCTCAGACCTGTACTGAGAACCAATGTCACATTGGGGCACTTCCGCGAACTGTTTGTTCGCGCCGCAAAAAGGGATTGCAGTGCCGGACTTCCACCGTGCCCAGCTTGACCAGAGTTCCTCGCCGCTGTTTCGCCATTATCTTTCGTTCGGCGGGACAGCCAGCCCATGTATTCCAGGTGGAGACTCCAGCATACATGACCGTGCCGCAGCCGGAGCTCTGCCAAGTTGTCTACTGCACATCGCGACGAGGGTGCGTGTAGCTCCACAAAATGTCTCTCATCCCCTTGGGCATCGGACCGTCTCAGCTTCGGTTGGTTGTGATCTGAAGCGCTCATTCACTCTTTCATTGCAGGCTAGTTGTGAAGGTCCAGTACGGACATGGAAGCCAGTGGATCGTAGAAAAGAGAAAAGACCGCGCAGATAATCTTCCAACCAAAGCAGCACCGTCTGACAGCCAGGGATATAGAGAGGCATCTTCCGAACGAAGAGTCCATGGCTAGTGTCCGCAGTCGCAGGTTAGTGGGAAACTCGGGGCACGCGGGTATATGAGGGCTCCATGGAACACATTAGGAGTGCGGGGGACGGGATGGACAAGACCAGACAAGACTCTGCATTCACATCACCCATCACGACATCATCTTACAGTCAATGTCATCACCAGGGAAGTGCATGCAAGGCAAGGGGGCAGGCAGTACAAAGCAATGTTTGCGGTCCAGCAATGAATTCGCATGCTTCAAGAAGTTGCGTGAAACCTGTCGACGGCTCGTCCCAAGTAGTGACATCCTGCAGGTCTGTCAACCATATGTATCCCTCTATGGGGGCAGGGGCGAGGATCAGCCCCCAACACGGAAGATGAACACGTTACTGATGCCAGACCACAGCTTCCGAAGTGCAACCAAACCGACCCAAACTGCGCGAAGCCAGTTTACGTCTTCCTGAGAGGCATACGTTATAGGGGCAGACGAATCGGGTCGTGAGGATACTGGGAAACAACAAAACCAATAGAATCCAGATAAAACCAGAGATCATGTACTCGATTGTAGTACCAGTGCCAAGACTTCTTGCACTCTCGAACGATGTACCTGAACTCTGACGCAAACCAGCGGGCGATGGTTCGGGGCATACGGATGAGATGATCTTGCAGTTCCTGCGCTGCCAAGGGAACGAAGGGTCTCAGGTGGGCCGGCTGGGGCAATCTCTAAGACAGCATCCTCCATCTTGCACGGGGACACTCTTCTGTCTAGAACCCACTGAAAAGTTTCGATCCGATAGGTGCTACATTACTGCGAGAGTTTCCTGGGAATCAAGGACTTCTACAACATCATGTTGATCGAACTTAGGCTGCTGCATGTCACACGCCTCCTGTAGGGTCAACTGCTTCAAGCGAGGTTGCGAACAGCACTCCCCTCCAAAAAGAGCCCTCTGAATCGCTTGGGACGAAGGAGTAGGAAAACCCAGCTGAAGCAAAGGTCTCCGAACTGCCTCCGAAAGGGTACCCGCATGAAGTGAAGTGAAGGTCACAAGTGAAACCCTAGATTCCACATCCGCGGCAGGTAACACGAAACCAGCATGTAAGCGCTTCCTAGCATCGAAGAACAAAGGTGTATTCACGTTGAAAATTGTCCCAGGTAAAGTTTTGCCACGATATGGTAGCAAAGTAGAACCAACCGGGTCATGCAACCAAAGACCTTCGCCCTGGCGATAAAAGGACAAGCTGAGGATGCTGCTCGGCAGGGGTCCATTACGACAGTCCCTATGCACGGTTGTAATACCCCCTCTACGTATGACAAAGGCAGAGCAGAGGTGTGTGGGGCATTGTCGTGCCATGAACTTATTGGTGGCCATGCTCATGAAGGGCATCTCAGTGCTGTGGGTTAGTCCTGTGTCGGGGGACCGCGGGGATACCCCACTTACCATGAAGGGGCCCGATTCTGACTGCCGTAAATGAGACCTAGGAAGCAACAAAAGAGTTGCAGTATATCTGTTTTAGTTGGGGCCTCGGGATGCAGTAACAGTCTAAAGGCTCGGATCTCAATCGGTCGCAGAAGGGGGCTGGGGTGAAAGTCATGGTGTGCCATGTACCAAGGTTCATTCGGAAGTCGTTGCGGGATACAGAAATCTTGTTCCGAAAGACCATCCAAACACCTCTGGGCCGGCACATGCAAAGAGACTTCCATGTCCTTCAACACTTGGGCCGAATCATCAACCTGAACATTCTCCTCCCCATCATCTTCATCAATGCACGTGTCAAAACAGGAGGGGCTTTCAGGGATGTAAATCGGCTCAGTTGGTGGCGGGGCGAGTCTACCAGCTTCCCACATGGCAGCAAGGGTTGCTCGAACCATAAAGTGCAGGTATGATGTGATGTCATGCATGACTTTGAGGGCTCAAGCAAAAAGTTAATGCTAGCAAGTTATCAAGACGGAAAGGGTCACGCATCTCCAGATATTTTGACTCGGTCTGCCAAACTTCACAATCTGGGACTGCTGCGGAGGTAATCTGACCAGGGTTTAGGGTTTAGGGGCTTGGGGTTTGTTTGGGGTTTAGGGGTTTCGGGTTTAGGGGTTTAGGGGCTTTTAGGGCTTGGGGTTTAGAAACTGACAGTGTGACCCCAAGACTTTCGATTTCTGGCGGGATTTAGTAGGTCTGGGGATTTGCAAGGTGCTCAGATGCCCAAAGACGAAGCAAAAGTAGAAGGCTTCGTGGTTCTCTCAAGGCTCATGCAAGCAAGGGCTCCGATACAGGTTCTTCTGTTGGTGTCTACAAGGGTTCCTACACCCAAAACCCTCAACCCTAAACACAAGGGCTCCTTTGCCCGAGCTCTCAGCCAAAGCTACTTTGCGTTCGGCGTGAGAAGCCCGCGACAGATCGCCTGAGCGAGGGTCTGGGGTTCGACGCTTTACGGCCTGGGGGTTCTAGGCCTTCGACACTCACTCTCGGGTTTGGGGATTTGGGTTTTGGGCTCAGGGTTTAGAGTTTGGGGTTTGGTGGTTTCGGCGTTTTCGACACTTACACTCGGACATGTCCCAGCGAGGTCTGCAATAAAGGGCCTAAAGCTCGCTTCAACTTCGGATCACCGTCAACCGAAGAACGGGCAGTGCCAGCCCACACAACAGATGGTGGTTTCGAATCGCACACTCGCAAAGGCAGGTACAGATCCATGGGTTCGGGCTGTGCTATTTTAACAGGCTTGAAGGTATGCCAATTTGCATTAAGGTTACGTGTCTGCGCGTTTAAGCTACAATAAGAAAGGACGCCCATCGTGTGCCTGCAGAAGACATGTCCCAGGAAGAGGATCACAGCCGCATCATGCAGATAGTCGCCGACATACCTCGCTGCAGACGCAGTTCCGCCACATGAAGAGCTCCGAGGGCAGTGGCTGCACAGGCTCGAACACTCCCAGCAGACTCTACTAAACCCACAATACTTCATCCTAGCGGTTGTGCTAAGCTGCGAATCGTTCGTTTTGAAAGAAGCTCACCTAGGAGTAACGGCCAGGTGGCCGATAGGTATTCCAGCTCAGCGAATGCAGCGACTGCAGATCCATGACCATGTCAACCTTCACGCCGTGTCCTGCCAGCCAAAGGAACTCGCTTTCGCCCAAGGTTCCGCGAAAGGGACTCAGAGCAGAAAAAGGCACCACTCACTGCTGCATGTCCTGATGTCACAAGGCCCTCTTTCAACATGTCGTCTGCCATCCGCACCACATATATTCCCCGCAGCTACTCATCCTACTTGCTGCGTTTTGCTTCGGGAAGGAGCTCCTCGAAACTCTGAGTCCGGCGTCTAGCATCGGCCGCGGGATGGCAGACGAAGACAGGGCCAGGAGCCGCCAGGCCGAACTCCCCCCATGGGTGCGTAAAGCTCCAGGTATAATACAGCACCCTAAATAGTAGGATCCTTATTATAAGGACCCCACAATAAGGTACCCCCTTATTTTCGGAAACTCCCATATTAGAAGGATGAGAAACAGATGACCCGGATAACGGTCGAGTCTCCTACAACAGACAGAGGAGCGTCTGTCATCCACGCATGGGGTTCCTCGCTACAGACCGTATCAGGCAGACTTGCTTTTACCATGGACCGTATTTTGGAACAGTCGCAGACAAGACTCTGAAGGTGTAGGGTTGTGGGTTTGAGACTAATGTAGGAACCTGACTAAGAACCCTGGCCCTATAACCCCCAATATATTAAGATTCATATCAGAGACCCTAATAAAGACCCAAGGTTTCTTAATCAGGTTCCTATATTACATGCTATTTTCTTTTGAGGTTTCTTTTTAATGGGCCCTTTTCGAACTGCAGGTACAGCTAGAATTCCTGTAGGGCTCAGGCTCTGGAGCCTGAAACAACGAGGTTGCGCAGGGTGCTGAGAACAACAACGACAAGCATCACGTGGGAGTTTTCCGAAAATAGGGTTAATACAGCACCCTAAATAGTAGGATCCTTCTTATAAGGACCCCCAAATATGGTACCCACTAATTTTCGGAAAGTCCCATGTTGGCCATGCCATGCATCGCTGACGCTGCATGGCTACTCATCCCTGAACCCTTTCCTATGACCTTAAGCGTGCGGGGTCATGACATCCCACGCTCATGGTACGTGACACCCATGCAAGCAAAAACGCACAGGCGTGCATTTGCATACTTACCGTTCCGGCTGTGAAAGAGTTGGCCGTGCCTAGTCTATTCTGATTATGACGGTAGCGGTGACGGCGATGGTTCGACGAAGGAGATGAATAAGACGACGACGAGAATGAGGATGCGGATCAGGTGAGGAGGAATGCAGACGACCATGATCTTATCTGGGCGATGCTAGTGAAAAGTGACGACCTTGCACCTCATATTGTCGATGGTTCATTCATGCTATTCTAAATTCTGTGAGCTCATGACAAAATACTCTCGGCCCCAGGACGATACCAATGCTTCAGGGATCTCCAGTGCCTAATCACGGCATGAATCTGCAAGCTCTTCTTCATGCTGCACACAGCTTTCCTTGGTGTCAAAGTTTATCATCCGTGAGTTCGAAGTCCAAGCTGCCGACCTCTTGAGCACTGAGAACCCCTAAACTCAAACTCAAGCCCGAAAAAATCTAGGAGCCTTATATAAAACTAGGAGGATGCATCAAAGAGTCTTTTTTACAAGCTATGCTGAGAGATAATAATAGTATCAACTTTTCGGCTCTCATGTTGAGCGTTCTGGATCTCTCCGAGCACTTGGCCGTGAAGGAGGCCGGCGGCCGTGGTGGGCGGGCGAGTGCCTGGAGGCACTCTTGGACATGCAAGTGGTGCTTAGTCGGTTGGAGGCGAGACGCAACATCAAGTTTGTTCAGCTGCATGGGCGCATGAGGTAACAGTGTAACATTCCAACATCCAGAGTATGAGGAGCCTAGCGTCGCGACTCAACTAACGGTGTGCATCCTCCTTGGCAGGGTACGACAACAGGCAGAGTATAGGGTTTAGGGTGTTAGGGCTGTTTTTCGTCTTGACAGGGTTCGGGTTCAGGATCTCAGGCACCTGCACATGCTGGGTTCGCAGCAACTTTAGGCTGACGGTTGAGAGGTTCGGGTTGAGGACTCAACGTGGATTTAGGTGTGGGACTGTGGATACTCAATGTATGGATGTATGAATTATGCCGATATGTGGATGTCCACGGTTCCGGGATGGCGTACTTGTGGGTACCCTTGGGGTGTTGGCATGACTACTGGGGACTACCGTTTACTTTAAGGTTTACGCGAAGCTATGCGCCAAACACTCGACGACGCTCACACACACACACACACACGCCATATCCAAACACCCCAGCATCACCCAGCAAACCTGGACCCCTAACCCCTGAACCACACAAGAAAAGAAACACCTTGACATCCCCAGGGCCCAATGGCCCACCTTAGGCGGACCACAATCCACGGTTGGCCGGATATGAGCCTCGTCGGTTCCGAGTTGGGCGTACGATAGGCCAGGCTTGGGGGTCTGCTGAAATTCTGGAAGACCTAAAGCCCCCAAAGTAGGTAAAATAATGGCCCAATACCACTAAAAGGCTATTGTTCTACGTACATTTGTGGCTTCAGGGAATCGTTTTATGGTTAAGTCTCAACACCAACATGCGGTCTCACAAGGTTCAGAATTCGTTGTTGTTTTGCGTGGGCGTGTAAGTTAAGCTAACTTGGATGGGAGTGGAGTTTGTTCTTATTGGGCTTTTCTCAAAGAATGCCTTCAGTTTCCCCTAAACCAAACCCAGGCGGTCGAAGATGTCGGGTTTGTGCAGAGTTCTTGATGTTCGGGGTTTCGACTCTGGCACTCGGACAAAGCAGGCAAGGTTTCACGACGACTGGTTCGACTCATACGCAAACGACAGGTTGCGGAATCATTCAGGGTGTATTTAGGGTTTTGGGCACGACTCCCAGCAAATACCCTGAATGCTTCGAAAGTGCTGAACAAGATTCGCCCAGGGCTATAATTGCATGCAAACTAAAACTAAGAGCAGCGCCAAGGATTCGTACCTGCCACAATGGAGCACTGACATTGGCTTTACAATGGTCATGTTTGGGGTCCTACAACGAATGTGGACTTCTCTGTGGCCCTTGTGCCGTCCATGCTGGCATGAACTGGGAAATTCTGAAGCGGAGCTCAGAGACGGCAGGGCAGGAACAGCACTCCAAGTTAGATAGACGTCTCGCGAGATGTGTCCAAGCAAAAACTCTTAGAATATGGCCCCACGAAGATCTACAAAACATCTACAAAGCCTGTCACGCACTGCCGGAGAACTAACCAGAACGCTGCCCTGAATACCCAATACCTACAAACCCTAAACCCTGCCGCCAAACCTCCATAATTACTGTAGAACCCTAGACCCAGAACCCCTAAACAATAGAACCCTACACTCGAAACCCCTACTACATCCTAATACTATGAGGTGCCGCGGATTCTCGTGGTGTCCGCGCTCGACCAGACCCAGTGGCATGGCTCCTCAGAGGCATCACTTTAGTTGGTTTGATGTAGGGACCATAATGATTTCAATGACTAGAATAGCTTTGTGGTCATATTGAAGTATCACGTTTCAAGCCTTACGGAGCATGTTGGCCGCCGGCGGGTAAGGTGGGCTCTACCTTGCTCCGTGAGTTCAGGGCTTCGTGTTCAGTGCTTCAGGGTCCCAAGCCCAGAGTCCCAAAGGACCCTTACGCAGGATGGCATTTCGGAATGGAAAGGCCTTCCCGGCTTGGACTTTGGGCCGTTGAGGCTTCAGCATTGGAGTTGTGTCATAAGGTGTAGGCGTAGGGGTTTGCGACCACGCATGTCACTCTGTCCGAGTCTTGATTTGCAAGTGGAGGGAGGGATGATGTAAATATTTCCGGTGCCAGCATCAGCATCGACCGCAAGTTGCCGTTGCGAATTCTAGTTGCGCTCTGCTGTGGCGAAACGACGAAACGTAGTACAACTACAACTACCGCCGACGTGGTACGTAGCAGCGAAACGACCCCCCTCCCCGGAATACTAAAAACAAAATCGGGCGCCACGGGATGTTCATGTTCAAACTAGCGACGCCATCATCGTAACGCGCTTTGTGATGCTTACGTCTCTTCAGTGTTCTGGGTCTGGGAACGGGGGCCTGATCGCCAGCAAGACCTCAACCCCAAAAATCAAACCCACTCTGGGTTTAGGGTTTAGAATTTAGGTTTTAAAGGGTTTAGGGTTTAGGGTTTCCAACACCCCTGAAGCCCCAAAACCTGAACCCTGGATTCACGTCACGGCAACGGTCTTCGGTGAACCCCTGAGGATCCTACCTGAATCCCCCAAGACCAGCAAACTGTGTAGCCTAAGCCCTCAACCCTTCAAGCCTAAAGGAACAGTGCCAGCCCGAACATCTTGCACCCTGAAACACCACAGATTGCCCTAATTCGACACACAAAACAAAGGTAGAAACCCTTAGAACACACACTACACACCCAGAGCCCGACAGAGTGCTGGAATGCCTAAGCCCAAACGTCTTGTATGCTGAGAACTCAAACAAACCCTGTACGCTACGCCCCAAGACGCGGAAACACACACGCAGAAACCTGGGTTTCAGCACCGGGGTGCGGGGGTACTGTGGTGGAGGAAGAAATTGAAGACAGGACAGCAGTCGCGGCCACATCCTGTTCTACCCGAGCTGAAACATACTGAAGAGATTCGAGAGGGACCACGGTAAAATTCCCGGGAACTACCCGTCTAAGCTCCACGCGTGTGCCTAGGAGACCAACGAAGGAAGTTCTTTGTCAAGCGATATGGACTCGATGTTGCATGGTCTGGCTGGATCGGTGGGGTTGCGGCTTGCTGGCTGCGATGTCTGACACGATGTAACGACTGATTGATTCCATGAAGCCCACAACTTGTCGCCTGTGAGTGAAATTGGGCCAGAGGCCAGCGGGGCGGCATGACATGCAAACATGCCGACTGGCGTGGCCTCCAACGCCACTGTGCGTTGTGTGAGCCTCAGCAGTTGAGCCCCTCCTAGAAACCTCAAGGTACCAAAGGTTAGAAGCGAGGACAGAACAGCCAGGCAGGCCGGCAACTTCCAATGTCTTTCCAGCCAGTGGTGCACGATGAGGGATGATGGGATTCAGGACTCACACTTTAATATAGGGGCCTTAATAGTTAGAATAGGGTTTTGGGGCCCATTATACAGTACTTATAATAAGGAACCCCCAAAATAGTATTGATAATTATTTACAGTGAACCCCAGAAGGTTGGAACATAGATTTAGGATGATTCATGCTGGGATTCCCTATACTTTACTATCAGGGCAGGAGGCTAATGATCTTCCAACTTTCTGGCTTCTACTGTAGGCCCCTATAGTAGGGATGCGGCCCTTAAACTGACCGCGGCACTTTTTTCCGTCAGGGCATCGCCTCAGGCGATTTCTAGTGCGGAACATGGCATCGCCGTCCGTGCTCAGAGCCTCTACGGTTTCGGCGCTCACACTCGGACAATCCAGGCGAGGCATATAGGTCAGACGTCTGATGAAGTGAAACCAAACTAGAGGGCATGTGTAGAGGTTTAGGGGTTTAGGGTTTAGGGCTCTCAGAGCCAGGGCTAGTTTAGGAACCTGACTAAGAAATCCTGGTCCTAAAAAATACAACAAAAATATATTAGTAGGATCCAACTTGATCCAACTAAAGAGCCCTACTAAAGCCCCAGGGTTTCTTAATCAGGTTCCTATATTAGTTTAGGAAAGCTAGTCTGGATGGCGCTTGGAAAACTGTAGCGCGCAGAGTAGCGACACCAGCGACGAGGAAGGCCCTACTGCTGCGAATACGAATCTGGCAGCGTTGTGTTCCAAGAGTCGCGCTCTTGTTCCACGTGTCTGCCATCTGAGCTGAGGCCCTCCCTAATATGGGGGCCTTACAATGATCAGACTAAGGTTTTGGGGTCTCTTATACTATATTTACACAACTTCAGGAGCCCTGGGCAATAGTTCTCTCTCTCTCTGCCGTTGCATCCAGAGGGTCTAGCAGCGCCAAGCCTGGGCAAGAGTTCGGCCCCTAGATTAGCCGCATGGTAAGCACCATCGGAGCCAACCTGTACACCAAATGAACCAACTTGAGCGTCGCTGGCGCAAGTCGGCTTGGATTTTCAGGTGCCGGCCATTGTCCACGAAGTTCTCCATGTAGGCCTAATGTAGGAGCCCTAATATGCCCTAATACTTTGAATAGGGTTTGGGGTATATTATACTATAATTTTACTAAGGAGCCCCCCAAAATAGCATAGGTATTTATGGCCTTCACGAACTGAACGAGGTCATCTGGACCGTTCTCTTTCTCCATAGCCAGGCTGACCTCACGGGCCCTGTCGCGAATGGCCTCTGTTTGTGCACTTGCAGATAGCTTGTGCAATCTCCTCGGGTCCCAAGCTGTGCATGACCTTCATACCAACGCCGATGCCACGCCGATTGACCATGTCTGCATGATCGAACTGGTCGAAGGACAAAGGGAGGACAATCGTGGGTATGCCGGACCTAGCCGACGCATTCGTGGTGCCAGCCCCTCCATGGTGAACGACCACTCGACATCGTGGGAAAAGGGCTCCATGCGGTGCAAACTTCAAGAAAAGCACGTGGTCCTTGCAGAAATCTCGGAGCTCCTCGGCATCCGCTTCGCCCTCCACGAGGCTCAGGGACATCTCGGACCATGCCGCGCAGAAGATGCCACGAAGACCCGTGAGACGCAGGGCTCGGAGGCTCAGCAAAGTCATAAACTTCGAGTTCTTGCAGATCATCGATCCGTACCCGAAATACACCGGTGCCTCGCCCTTTTGCAGGAATGCCTCCATGGCCCCAACCTCTGCGACCGAACCGAACTCCGGTCCCAGTTGCTGAGAGGCTGCCGGAATCATCGGCCCGATTCGGATGTTGTTCTCGTTGAAGTCTGGTGGAAAGTCGCCATGGAGAGCGTGACTCTCAGCAATGAGGCTGGGGTATGCAACCTTGTAGCTTATGAGATCATCCAACTCGTGATGAGACATTGCCACCTCCTGCGCAGGCTTTTGGAAGACTTCCTCAAGGACAGGCCCGTCCCTATGCTTCGCATCCCGGATCAGGAGTAAGTGCAGCAAGTTCCAGCACGCAAGATTCAGGAGCCCCAGGTTTGTCCTTGGAATGCCGAAAGGCGTCAAGAAGCGGCTGGGCCTCCAGCGGCTCAGAGCGAAAGACAGGACCGGGATAGACATCTCTCGCGCCATCGGCGGCACAGTAAAATTACTCACGCCCCCAGATAGGATTAGCTGCGGCTTAAAGTCCTGCAGGAGTTGGCGCCACTTCTCCAGCTCTTGTCTGCGCCTCCCCTCCGAAAAGATCTGCTGCTGGGCTTTCACGATCTTTGAGATGCTCTGCTCTGTGACAGCCTCGACTAGCAGCTCGTTCGTCAACATCTCTCGGGCACTCATCTGGGTGCCATGGAAAGGAACGTTAAAACTGTCTGCCAAGCTACTTGCATCCTCATTGCCAGCAGTCATGACTTCGAAACCGGCTGCCTGGAGAGACTGCGCAGCAACCATATAGGGCTGGGCATCACCACGGGTTCCGATGAAGGTTATGAGGATGCGCGATCCCATGGCTTCCTTGTAGCTAAACAGGAAGGCCACACACCTACAGCTGGGGGAAGCAAACGGCAAGCTCGGGAAACTTGTCGTTTGATACTGGAAAAAGTACCGTGGCCAGAGACCTTGTAGCAACCAAGTTAATAATAATAAAGGAAACAGTGGTAGCAGCGGTTGTTGTGCAAGCAGCAGCTGCAGCAGCAGAAGCAGAAGCAGGAGCTGGTAGAAGTGGCAGTAGTCGTCGTCGTCCTAGTAGGTGTGGGTAGTGGTAGTGGCAGTGGTAATCGTGGTAGTCGTGGTAGTCGTGGTAGTCATGGTAGTCGTGGTAGTTGTAGTAGTCGTAGTAGTCGTAGTAGTCGTAGTAGTAGTAGCAGTAGTAGCAGTAGTAGTAGTAGGCAATAGTAGTAGTAGTCGTCGTCGAAGTCGTCGCAGCAGAAGAGTAGCAGTAGCAGTGCACTAGTAGTTGGAGTAGGTGTAGTAGGTGTAGGTAGATGTAGTAGCAGCAGTAGTACTTAGTAGTAAGAGTAGTAAGAGTAGTAGTAGTAGTAGTAGTAGTGGTAGTAGTAGTGGTAGTAGTAGTGGTAGTAGCAGTAGTAGCAGCGGCAGCAATAGCAGTAGCAGGGGTGGTGGCCGTAGTCGTCCTACTCGTGCCGCCCGCCTGCCCCGCCCGCGCCCGCCCTCGCCCGCCCGCCCGGAGCCGTCGGGCCAGGGGTGGGGGAGCGGTCGTGGTAGCAGTGGCAGTGGCAGTGGCGGTAGTGGCGGTAGTGGCGGTAGTAGGGGTAGTAGTGGTAGTGGTGGTAGTGGTGGTAGTGNTGGTGGTGGTAGTGGTGGTGGTGGCGGGGGTGGCGGTGGGGGTGGTGGTCGTCGAAACCGTCGTCGTCGTCGTCGTCGCATTCTGACACAACTCGTATTGGCGTTGTGCCCTGTCTGTTATTGTGTTGAACGCTTCTTTATGTACGCTACTGGTCTTCAGCCAGCGATCAGGACAAGCTGATGCCAATAGCTTTGCAGCGACACCACCCCGCTGATGAGGACATGAGTGCAAACACCCTGGCCACTGACGGTCTGATCTCCTCGCGTGGGTTTAAAATTGAGGGTATACCCTTAACACTACTATACCATACTTTACTATACCATACCATGTACTAGACCAGAATAGACTATTGTGACCTTGTACTTGACAGCACCTCAAAACTCTGGTCAAGGCTTCGCCGGCAAGGGCGACTAAGACTTGTGTCCCCATATAGTCTAGTGACAGAGGGAAAAACCCTTTCAAACTCAACGGCGTGGCGTGGCTACTATTGTTTTTCCTGCGATGGGCGGCTAGATCTGGTGTCTAGAGCGGGCCGAACCTTGTCAAAGCAGAGGTGGATCTTGGCCACAGTGAAACAAGTGAAACAAGGCGATGACTCCATCGAGTCCGCTGAAATAGGGTTTTTTCCCTCCTACCTAGCAAGAAGTGAGATAGGGTTTAGGGTTTAGGGTTTGGAGTCTTGCGCTGGTCTTTTTGCCCCGCTTCTTTGGCACATTTTTCAGGCCCCTCCCCCATGAGACAGGCAACTTCACCATGAGAAAAGTGTCGGTCGGCTCAGTCGGAAACCAGCTCCATCGTCACCTCGTCAAAGTGCTCGAATGCTTCCTCAGCATGCCAGCGATGGCTTCAAAGAAAACCGCCAGCCTCAGATACAATCCCTGAAATCTAATATATCAACTTCAAACCCTAAATCCCCAGTATCTCTGACACAGGATTCCGGGTCCGTTGTAACCGTCACTACGTATTTGCAAGCTTCACGTGCAAGTCGTAAAGACGTCAAAACTACTTAGAGACACCTGGCTAAGTTCGCGACGAGCTACTTTACAAACGATTGCATCCTGGGGCGGGAGGGGGGTTTTACAACCTAAGGACCTAAGGACAGGTTCTGCAGGATTCATGAAGAGTCATCGAGATTCATCGAAAAGTGCTCGTCGATGACGCAGCAGCGAGACCGATCCCGCCAGCACTGTAGCAATCAACCTGGCCCAGAACAAGCAGCTCTCGTTGCGTGTTGTTCCATGAGAGAACAAGCGGACGGACAACCGAGGGCCCTGAACTCGAACCCTGACAAAACATGTCAAGACTTCAGGCACAGCTTACCAGCAGCTCGAACGAACAAGACAACACCCAGATATGCTGCAGCAGGCATGCCTGTGTCAACCTGGAATATCAAACAGAAACAAGACGACCGAGAAGCACAAGAGAAGACCCCTCTCCCTCTCCCTCTCCCTCTCCCTCTCCCTCTCTCTCTCTCTCTCTCTCTCTGTCTCTCTCTCTCTCCTCTCGCGCTCTGTCAAATGCTCTGTCTCCCTCTCCCTCTCCTCTCTCGCGCTCTGTCACAGGCTCTGTCTCTCTCTCTCTCTATTTCTCTCTTTATTTCTCTCTCTCGCCCCCATTTACTCTCAGGACTCCAAACAACACCACTCTGTTGCCTCCTCACCTGCTCGGCCCGACGGGGCGGGGTCTAGCAAGGTAGAGTCGAAGGAGATGTGGCAATAGCCCACCGAATCGAATGATTTGTCTCCAGGTCACGCACGGGGCAAGCACATATTGTTCTGCGAAATCAAAGACGCCCGTCAGTTGGTGCACGCTCGCTTGGGCTGTATGTGCCACGGCAGCATCTGAGGCCAGGTGAAAGTGCATGCAGGTTCATTCATGCATACACCATCTGTGAAGAAAGGCATGCGCACGTGCACGCAGACAAGCCTGAATCATCCTGAGTCAAGTGCTCACTCGTATTAGCTGCCGTCGGTTTTGAAGATGTTCTTTTCAGAACATAGCTAATTCCGAAGGTGATTTTAAAACCACGCCTGCCCAAAAAAACAGCTATATACTATTTACTATATACTATACTATAATCGGCTATCTTATACTCTGTGCTAGGCTTAGGCTTGGAGTCTAAGACCTAGGATTCCCCTGTGCACTCAGAGTTGGCGTCATGACCGACCCGGGTCTACGGAAGAAAGCATGAGCTTCCTGAACTTCGACACCTTGATACGGCTCTAGTTGTATTACATGCTGTTATACTATACTATACTATATTCTACTATACTACACTATACTAATTATACTTTACTATACTAGACTACGCTATACTATGTTATATTCTAGTTATTCGATTACATTATCAGATTCAATCCCTCGGAAACGGCGGAGGCGCACGCGGCGAGGCTTTCGTTCCGGCTCCCCTGCTGCCCTGCGAAGACCACGGCCAGAAGGATCCTGAGGAAGGAGAGGTGCCATATGGGGCCTTACCTGTAGCCGAAAAGACCTGCCTTTTTAGGGTTCCTTATTTTTTTCTATATATAGTTCCTTAAAAAAGGTAGGTCTTTTCGGCTACCGGTAGAAATTGCCTATAATTTTTTGGAGGTTCCCTACTGTAATTGTAATATAATATACGGACTAGCTCATGGTTGGGATAGTATTAAATATATACAAATTTGTATTCCTTAATTGGGTTTAAGTACGCATAAACGTGTAAAATGTTACTCAACTATGGCAAAGAGGAGAGGTACCACCAGAGACTCCGATATCCCTTAATTAAGGAATACCTAGGGCACCTGTATACGGGATCCTATAAGGGATCCATAGGGTTTAGGGTTTTGAGGACTCCAATAGCCCTTAATTGAGGAATATACCTTAAGCTGTAGTAGGATTCCTAATATTATTTAAGGTATATTCCTCACTTAAGGGATATTGGAGTCTCCGGGTAACTATTACTAAGCACAGGATCTAAGGGAGGACTTGGACGAAATAGGAGGTGCCGAAAATCGGGCGCATGCGTCTAGGGTGACTCAAAGCTTCGAGGAAAGACTCCGGTCATAAGTTTGAGACTTTTACGAAAGGGAACGTGATGGAACATGTCAGACCTCCTTGTCAGGGCCCTTCTCTTGTCTGCACCACCGCACTGATGTTTAATCTCCGATGCCCACACCTTCACTATGCAATGCTCACACATGAGACCACTCTCTGCGTCAGTCTGCCTCATTGGACGGGTTGTTAGGCACCAAGAAAAGTACTTCGCATTTCGTATCCAAGAACTGACTCATTTCTGCCTCTATGTCGGGGTTGCGGTGCCTCACTGGTCGATACGGGGGGTCACTGGCTCAGGATTTGGCCTAAACCCTAAACCCTATATAAATCAAATCATCGCATCAGTCTATACATCCGGGAAGTTCGAACTGGAGCTCTTGCGGATTGATATAGGGGCCTTAATAATTCGAATAGGGTTTTGGGGCCCGTTATACTATACTTAGAATAAGGAACCCCCGCAATAATATTCTGTTCTGTTCTGTGCGGACTCTAGTGCCACAATAATATTGGTAATTATTTAGGCCTCTATATTAGGAGGAGCCAGTCAAAGTCAGGACTCAATCGAGGGATGTCGCTGAAGAGCCTGTGCTGAGAGGGCAAAGAGCCGTGAACCACAAGTCCTCCAATCAACTGGACCCAGAACTAGGATCCCCAGCAACCCAGGAATGACAAGGGCTCCCTTTTTGGTATTGTGAAGTTTTAAAAGGAACCTAAGACCAGAAAAAGGAAAAAAGGGCCCACCGGGAGACCTCGCGCAGCCCGAATTGTAAACCCGTGGACGCTGAACCCTCAAACGGTGCCAGGCCTAAAAATTCTGCATCGTCGAAGTCCCAATCGGGTGTTCTCTCTTCTGTTTTGTACATGGTTGCATCTCAAGCTTGGATGTCCCTTCACAGACATAGAGATCTTTTTGCTAAGGATCCTACCTTTCGGTACAATCGGGTCTCTGTAGCGGGGCCGCTGCATTCTGACATGAAACTCCCATGTTTCATCATGCCTCCATATGCTCTGCACCTGCGATGAAACCTGAACCCCCACCGCAAATCGAGAATGTGATCACTAAACCCTAAACCCTGAACCCTAAACCCTGATCCCTAAACCCTCACATCGGCCCATGCTTCGGGCCCGTTCGTTGATGCTACCGATACTATTTTGGGGGTTCCTTTTTAGAACTTTAGTTTCATGGGACCCCAAACCCTATTCTAGCTAGAAATTTTCCTGGAGCTTCTGGAACCCAAGACATGTTAAGGGTATTTAAGTTATGTTACCATAATAAGGATCTATAGTAGTTGATATGGTTTCCTTATTATAGCAACTTAAAGAACCCAGAAACCAACCACGACTAACATTGACTCCGACCCCTAGCTGTCTCAACCACGGTGCTAAGGCACGCATGCCAAAGTCCTAGTCCTAGTTGGCCGGAAAGCCCAAACATCGAGTCATTGAGGTGGTACTACCAAGAGACTCCAATATCCCTTAACTAAGGAATACCTCGGGTTCCTTTACGGGATCCTATAAGGGATCTATAGGGTTTAGGGTGTTGGGGACTCCGATATCCCTTAATTAAGGAATATATCTTAAATTATAGTAGGATCCCTAATATGATTTAAGGTATATCCCTTAACTATGGGATATTGGGGTCTCTGGGTACTGCTGCAACTACCTCCACGAGCTGTGTCGAGTCTGCGCGCAAGTCTCCACTCCGAGGGTATGAAGCGAGAGAGGCTTCCAAGTTTCATGGCTAGGACGATTCGTTCAGAGTTCAGAAGTCATGTATATTAAATATCCGGCCGGAACACCGCACGTCGCGCTTGTACAGCTCGAACAAGTAGAGTTTCTCCAAATCGAAGGGCAAAGCGCTGTCCTGCGCAAGGCCAGGACACCCCGCTATTGTAGGGGCCTTAATAATTAGAATAAGGTTTTGGGGCCCATTATACTGTAATTATCATAAGCAACCCCCACAATAGTATAGGTAACTGAAGCCCCAAAAAAAGTATAGGTAATCATTATAGGCCCCTATACGGTAGAACCTTACTATAGATCCCTTACAGACCCCTTTAAGGAACCACCAAAATAGTACGTATAGATAGTCATCATAGGCCCCGATATATTTTGCAGTTTTCTGGCTCTCATGTCTGTGCTTGCTTCACTTCGCGTGCCAACCGTACATCCACCGCTCAGCATGACCGTGAGCAACTCTAAACCAAAAGCAATGTAAGTATCGAAGGAACATAGTTATTATCATCATCACCCTTTAACCATGTTAGTGCTGTTAGGGTCCTTCTTGTTCACCAGCATGAATGCAGAAAGGTGTATCTTCAAAAAATATTTACACCCACCTCATCGTTATCACTGCCAGCACCATCGACAACCAAGACCGACATGAACATCAATCACCATGGTCATCGGCAGACAAACAGCATCGCCCCAGCAACCTTGACGTCGCCAAGCACCACCGGCCTTGCAGCTGCCTACATCGAAAGTTGCCCAGCACCACCTCATTCCGAGAGTCGCTCATGATCCCCTGACTTGAAAACCGAGGGAGCTCTTGGCAGCTGAGTCCTCCTCCTTGCAAACGATCCGCATCAGGCCTCGCGTTCGCAAAAAGTTGCCTCAATCCTCCGGGAACCTTTAGTCATTTTCGTTGATTTGGGACAACACCTGCTATAGCAGTGGGTTTTTAGGTTGCCCGCCAATGCCTGACAAATTCCACTGTCCCGAAGCTCTGGAACTTCCCCCGAAACACCGACAATGAAGAATTTTCCACTCCCGCACACAAGCACAAATCTACTAGACTACGACCTCCAATCATCGCACACAAAAACCTGAACCCCAAACCCTCAAACACGATTAAACAACATCGAGAGAATCAATGCCGCTCCTTACGCAAAACTCCGCAAGCTCCTAATGACAGCCTGCTGAGGCTACTAGGTAGGCCAGAAGGGCGTGGTTTCTGAAGCCTTAATGCGGGACCCCTGTGACGATGAGGAGGGTTTTAAATTATTGACGTCTGTCTTCCCGAAGGTCTGTCTTCTCCATCTGCTTCTTGTTTGTGTGCTTGAAGATTGCCGCGGTTTGGGTGAGGTACGTGGCGTGAATGTAGAGATCGCGGAAGTCGAGGTGCCCCAGTTCATAGGAGGGAGTTTCCGAAAGTAGGGACCCTAATATCGTACCCTAAACGATCCTGAAAAACAAGGACCCCAAAATAGGGTGCCCCCCTTGTTTTCGGAAACTCCCAGGAGATGGACTGCTGCAGCCGGAGAGCGACTCACATCCCCGCTGCTAGAGCAGTCAAAGCTTGTAATATAGCGGCCTTAATGATTAGAAAAGGGTTTTGGGGCATATTATACTATAACTATAACGCGTCGTCATCGCGTTCGCGCGCGCAAGGCGCGCTTGCGAGAGGATACGAAAACCCTGTGTTTTGTGGGATAGAATAGCATTGTGGCCATGTTGAAGCAAGAAAATCGTGAAATTACAGCAGTTTTGGCCTTCAGGGTTTTCAACATATTTGGGAGTGTGACAGTTGCGAAACACCCTGTGTTTTGTGGGATAGAATAGCATTTGTGGCCATGCTGAAGCAAGAAAATGCTGCGAAGCACAGCAGCATTGTGGCACATGGATGCTCTGCGGGAATGGATGGAGTCTGATCTGGACGTTATCATGGTTGGCACATGGATGCTCTGCGGGAATGGATGGAGTCTGATCTGGACGNTCTGATCTGGACGTTATCATGGTTGGCACATGCTCTGCGGGAATGGATGGAGTCTGATCTGGACGTTATCATGGTTGGCACATGCTCTGCGGGAATGGATGGAGTCTGATCTGGACGTTGTCATGGTTGGCACAAGGATGCTCTGCGGGAATGGATGGAGTCTGATCTGGACGTTGTCATGGTTGGCACATGGATGCTCTGCGGGAATGGATGGAGTCTGATCTGGACGTTATCATGGTTGGCACATGCTCTGCGGGAATGGATGGAGTCTGATCTGGACGTTATCATGGTTGGCNTGGTTGGCACATGCTCTGCGGGAATGGATGGAGTCTGATCTGGACGTTATCATGGTTGGCACATGCTCTGCGGGAATGGATGGAGTCTGATCTGGACGTTATCATGGTTGGCACATGGATGCGCTGCGGGAATGGATGGAGTCTGATCTGGACGTTATCATGGTTGGCACATGCTCTGCGGGAATGGATGGAGTCTGCTCTGGACGTTATCATAGTTGGCACATGCTCTGCGGGAATGGATGGAGTCTGATCTGGACGTTATCATGGTTGGCACATGCTCTGCGGGAATCGATGGAGTCTGATCTGGAGGTTATCATGGTTGGCACATGCTCTGCGGGAATGGATGGAGTCTGATCTGGACGTTGTCATGGTTGGCACATGCTCTGCGGGAATGGATGGAGTCTGATCTGGACGTTATCATGGTTGGCACATGCTCTGCGGGAATGGATGGAGTCTGATCTGGACGTTATCATGGTTGGCACAT